>SEYY01021754.1:20000-23066 GCA_009176605.1 Armadillidium nasatum
ATTGGAGAATTTAATAGCTTTTTTTTAAAGTTCGCATCTCACGGGCATTGCCCTATTCTAGGAGAGTAACTTTTTAGGTAGTATAAACTTAGGATCCCCAAGTGGGATCGAGCCGTCGCCCTCAAGCATATGAGTCAATCACTCTACCGTTTGAGCCATGGTAGATGTCTATTGTAACACTAGAAACGTCTCTGATATCCATGGTAGAAATTCAAGTCTATCGGTTAACTTCTAAGAAAAGAGTGACGAAAGACAATATTGCTCGATAACTTTCAAAGTCACAATTACAAATTACAGTTCAATGAAAAGACTCATCGAAAAAAATTATGAAAACCATTCCAACAAATAATGGAAGAAATAATAAACTCTACTGACTCTCTTGTACTAACTTTTTAAATATTCTACCGTGGCTGAAATGGGTAGAGTGATCGACCCTCACGTGTTTGAGGGCGCCGGTTCGATTCCACATGGGGATCCTAGGTATATACTACCTAGAAAAGCTCCTCTCCTAGAATAGGGCAGTGCCCGTGAAATGTGAACTTAAAAAAAGAAAGAAAAATTCAATCAGTATTGTTAAGAAACTGATGGGAATGGTATTATGGGTATTTGATGAAAATATCTGGTAGACTTATGAACCTATGTTTTTATTATTATTATTATTATTATTATTATTATTATTATTATATTATTATTATTATTATTATTATTATTATGCATCAAAAAAAAGGAAAAAATAGCATTGTTCGAGATCTAAAAAGTCGATTTCAAGTGTTTTCTACTCATCTATTTGCTTTTCTTTTATTGATGATTAAAGAAAATCATTCATTTTCTTTGTCATTTTCAAATATGAAGCAAATTTAATTTATCAAAAAGACACATAAATTAAGTTATACAAATGTGGGTCTTTTATTTACAAAATAGTAAGATGAATTTTTGACATTTGCTTCAGGAGATATGCCAAATATACACAGTATATCTAACTGAAAATTGAAAACAAAATGTACAAATGAAAAGTGCGATAATTTTTTCTTGTTTACCTGATAAATATTAAATTTTCAGAGAACATGAAATTTTTTTTGCATACCCAAGCATATGCAAAATAATAATAATAATAATTTTCAAAAGTTCAATTTTATAATATGAATTTCAAAATTTTTATACCTTATAAAATTTAATTCTTAGATTAATATAAATAAATTTTTTAAAATATAAAAAAAAAAAAAATATATTATATATTTTTTATATATTATATATATATATATATAAAAAAAAAAATTTGAAATTATAAAAAAGAACTGAAATAGAAGAAAAGTAGTTAATGAAATAATAATAATATAATAAATAATAATAAATAATAATAATAATAATAATAATAATAATAATAATAATAATAATGATATCACATATCTACATTATTATTATTATAATTATATATATATATAATATTAATATAATATATATTATATATATATATATATATAACATTATACATAGCATAGTTACATAGATGCATACATATGATATATAATATATATATTTATATATATATATATATATATATTATATATATATAATATATATATATATATATATATAATATATATATTATAATATTATATATATTACTGTATATGAGTTATACATTATACTTATATTGATTGATATAGATAGATAGATACTTAGATACATACATACTTACATAGATGCATACATACACACATACATACATACATACATACTTACATAGATGCATACATACACACACACATACATACATACATATCTTCTCTTCTAAATGAGATTATCGTGTTTTTCTGTGGAAGTTTGAAAATGAAATGTTAATACGTAATTGAGTTGACTTAAGTCTTTTTTTCAAGCCTTTAATTAATTAAGTTTTTTTTTATTAAGGAAAGAAAAAGAAAAAAAGGATTTCCTAAACTCTTTATATTTAAATTCAAGATAATGTTTCTTTCTCTCTCTCTCTCTCTCTCTCTCTCTCTCTCTCTCTCTCTCTCTCTCTCTCTCTCTCTCTCTCTCTCTTTATCTTTCTCTCTCTTTTTCTTTTTCTCACACTATTCTCTCTCTTTTCCTCTTTCAACTCTTTCTTCTCTTCCTTTCATCTCTTTTTCTATCTTCCACTTCCCCCTCTTTCTTTTTACACTCGTTTCCTTCTTTCATATTTTCTCTCTCATTCTCTCTCCTCTTCTCTCTCTCTCTCTCTCTCTTACTCTCTGCACTCACATACACAAAAGAGAGTTTAGGTAGGCTGGTTGATTCGAATTACGAAAACGCCAAGACAATGGAAAAAATAATATTCAAAGATATAAAAATAATGCATACAAATACCGTTAAAATATAAATATAAAAAAAAAAAAAATATAAAAAAATAATAATAAAATAATAAAAAATAATAATATAATAATAATAATAATAATAATAATAATAATAATAATAATAATAATAATAATAATAATAATAAAAATAATAATAATAATAATAATAAAAATGATAACAGTAATAATTATTAACAAAGAAAAAAACAAAGCTCTAAAGTGAAAACGAACTTGCAAAGTTAATAGGGCAAAAAAAAAAACAAAAACAAAAAAACAGAAAAACCAAAGCAGATCCTAAAGGAAATAAAATATTCACAAATAGATAGATAGACAGATAGTGGCACAAACGGTAGAACGATTGACTCTATTGCTTGAGGGCGCCGATTCGTTCGCACTTGTGGATCCTAGGCATATACTATCTAGAAAAGTTCCTCTACTAGAATACAGCAATGCCCGTGAGATGTAAACTTTAAAATAAAAAGATAGATAAATAGAAAGATAAACATAGATAGACAGATACAAAAGAAAGAGTGAAAGAGAAATAATAAGTACAGCTTTGAATCGAAAATTCAAATAAGAAAAATGGTTCGAAGAATCATTAACAAGCCTGAGAAGTTAATTAAAAGTCGGCAGCGAATTTTATTTTAGCATTTTGTGGATTATTTTTGACCTTTTAAACAGGAAAAAGGTTAGATTCTATTATTATTATTATTGTTATTATTATTATTATTAT
>SEYY01021755.1:0-5000 GCA_009176605.1 Armadillidium nasatum
TTGATAAATTCTATTTTAATGTTAGAGAGCCCTATAGTTATGGAGGTTTTTCTAAATTTGCCTCCCGGTTTCCGGATATTGATAAAAAAGAAATAAAATATTATTTAGAAGGTGAAGAAGCATTTACTTTGCATAAACCAGTACGTAAAAAATTTAAAACACGGAAAACTCTAGCCTACCATGTTGATAATATTTGGCAAATAGATTTAACAGATATGAATAAATATAAAGTATATAATGATGGTTTCCAATATATATTGTTCGTAATCGATGTTTTTTCCCGATTCTTATTCATGAAAGCATTAAAAGATAAAAAATCAAAGACTGTAGCTGAAGCAGTAAGAGATATTATAAAAGAGACTAACAGATGTCCATCTATCATACATTCTGATCAAGGTACAGAGTTTCTCGGGCCTGAGTTTCAAGAGCTTGTGTCTGATTATGACATGGGGTACTACAATACTTTTTCTCCTAATAAAGCGGCTATAGTAGAACGCGTGCAAAGAACTATAAAGGAAAGGATGCATAGATACTTTACTAAGATGAACACGTTTAAATATATTGATATTTTACAAGACTTGGCCTACTCTTACAATAGATCGTATCATAGAACAATTAAGAAAACACCTTTAGAGATGATTAAAACAAAACCTTCACCTGATCAACGGGATGTCCGTAAAATAAAAGACAATACAGGTATTAAAGTTGATGACTATGTAAGAGTATCAAGAACTGCAGGTAATTTCAGGAAGGGGTATGAAGCAGGATGGTCAAAAGAAGTTTTTAAAATAGATTCTATTAGAGAGTTTCCCAGAGATGGGTTAAAATTATATTACCTAAAGGATCTAGATGGTGAACAAATAAAAGGAGGGTTTTATAAACAAGAAGTACAAAAAATTAGGTTTGATGACAAGAGTAATTTATATAAAATTGAAAAAATATTAGGCTTTAAAGGTAAAGGAAAAAATAAACAGTATCTTGTGAAATGGATAGGGTATCCTGATAAGTTTAATAGTTATATAAAAGCGAGTGATGTTAAAAAATTTAACATTCTTAACTTTCATCATGGAGAGTGAAGATCACTTTTACCTAACGCTACCGTCCTCAGCTTCTATGGACTTACATCCTGACAATAAGATATCAGACTTTACTACTGAATTGCTGCAGAATGTTCAGCTTGAAAGGGAGAGGTATGAAATAGGGTTATGCGAAATGATTTTAGATGTAGATGTTGAAAATGTAACTTCAAAGTACTCAGCATTCATAATTACAAGAAACTCTAAATTTGTTAAAGAAGGTTTGAATATCAAGAACGTTGGGGGTTTAGGTGTGCGATAAATCAGGGTGATATTGATTTCTATTGGGAAGAGTTTTCGGTGGACAGAGGAAAATACAATTCTCTCGATGAGTTGTTTGGACATTTTAACACTAAATTTTTATCAAGCCGAATGTGTACTGATTTGTATTTTCATGTTAAAAAAGTACCTAACGTAAATTACGAAATCGTAACTTTAAAATCAATCATGCCAACCAATTTGAAAGATAAAAGGTTATTTAGTTTCCATCGTTCCCATTGGATGCGTCAGTGTATTTATATCCCTGATATATCTTTAGAAGGTGTAAAACGAATCGATCCTTCAATCCGCTCTACATTACAGGCATATACGAGATATAGCCCTGCTGTTAAAGAGTATCTCGAACGCAGCGAGGCAAAGGCTGAAGCTGAAGACTCTATACAACTTCTATGTACCTCATCAGATTTGTTAGAGACGCCTGGTGCAGCATATGTATATTCTGATATTGTTGAACACCAATACGTTAGGAAATACAAAGGCACCCCTCTTGAGAGTTATTCATTTCCCTCCCGGTCAGAAATTTCTATCATTTCCCAGTGTACACTATCTTACCAATGAGTAAATCTCAGTTTGGTCAATTCGTGTATATATAAGAGATGTTGAAGGCAAGGCTTACCCATTCACTAACGGGACAGCGTTGTGTAAACTACACATAAGAAGAAAGAAGTCTCAATAATGGAACGTCATATTTTTAGAGGCTCGAGAACACAGAAGGGTTATGGACTAGGAGGTTTCTTTACATCATTAATGCGACGTGCCATACCTTTATTTAAATCAGGAGGAAGATATTTAACCGGTAAAGCGGCTAGAACGGGTCTTCGTACATTTCAAGATGTCATGGCTGGGGCAGAGCCACGTAATGCCTTAACCCTTTCGCTGCGTGGGACTTTATAAAGTCATCGAAAATGTATTCAGTATGACGCGTGACCTAATATTAAGCCATGGAAAACCTCTATTCTATGGTAATTGCCGTTATGTTATTTATGATTTTTCTTATTGCTTTGGAAGCTTAAGGCATTATTTGAAGCCATCTGATGGTATCTAGTAACTTTTCAGATATTTGGGAGGAGTTTTATTTCATGAAACCAATAGGATTCAGTCTCTTGCCAGCATTCAATTTTTATGCGAGGTAATTTTTACAAGGTCTGCTGTGTTATAAACTATCTTTTTACCCTCCTTCCACTCTATTTTCCATTCCCCCATCGTCAACCCCAACTCATATACGTAAAAAAAATGTTTTTGATTCTACTCTTGACTATAGAGAGAGAGGAAGTGCCAGAATATTGTCTTTTCCCAGTATTTACAAGAGGAGTGCTTATTCTACCCTTGTCTTTTTTGAATATATATATATATATATATATATATATATATTATATATATATATATATATATATATATATATATATATATATATATATATATATAATATATATATATTAGAGAGAGAGAGAGAGAGAGAGATTGCGCTTTTTCATGTGCTTTCAAACGAATTGAGAAGTCAGCTGTTCAGTACATTCGTTCCCCTCATGATATTCAAGCTTCAAGGACTTATATATATATATATATATATATATATATATATATATATATATATATATATATATATATATATATATATATATATATATATATAGAGAGAGAGAGAGAGAGAGAGAGAGAGAGAGGCAACATTCAGACTTTTCATGGCATTTACGAGAGAGCGTAATATATTTTTTGATGATTTCACTACCACCTTCCACTCTATTCCCCTTTCCCCAATCGCCCATATATATATCAAATAGTAATAATAATAATAAAAAAAAAATAATAATAATAAATAATGAATTAAAATTTCAAAATGTTACGATTTTGCTTGCTCAGCCAAATATTTCCTTCCGTCAGTGGTGAGAAATCTGACTCAGCGAAAAGCCGCAGCGAAAGTGTTAAAAAGACGTTTAGCTGAAACATCAGATGAAATGCTAGACGATATCAAACGTAAAATAAGGCGTAAAATGACTTGTGAAGGCATTAGAATCAGAAGTATGCGTAAAAAAACAAAGAGACTTAACAAGAGTCAGAGGGTCGGTAAAAAAAGAAAAAATAATAAGAAGAAAAGGAAAACAAGTAAACTAAAAGAGAAAGCGTGTAATAGAAAAATAAAAGATATATTTGAAATGTAAAATATGGCAACTGTCTACCTTAATATAGAGCTACATTTGTAAAAAAATGTTCATTAATAGTTGACCCTTAACACCGCTAACATGCATTTCCTCCACCCCTCTAGCATCGATTGCTGTAAATCTGGAATTAGATCTATTTACAGTGCTCCCTACTCAGACCAGTATTCTTGAGTCTAATTTTATAAGTATTAACCCTGTGAATTCTGTTACAAATGCTGACGTCCCTGTAGAGTTTCACATCCCCGGCAATTCTGAACATTACCTGGATCCCAGTAATATTTTCCTTTATTTAAAAGTGAAATTAGTAAACGAAGATGGATCAGATCTTTCGGATAATGATCACATTGTGTATCCCACCTCGAATTTTTTATACAGCTGTTTCAATCAACTTGAGGTGTTTTTAAACGAAGTATCTCTAGGGTCCTCTGCTGCAAATTACCCTTATCGTACATTTATAGAAACTTTATTGAATTTCTCTGAAGATGCAAAGTACTCCCATCTCCAATCAACAGGGTTTTATAGCTTAAAAGATGAATCTAAAATAGTGGATGCTACCAGTAAAAGAACCTCTAAAGTACATGATTTTTATGGTAGACTGAATAGCGATATTTTCTCACAGGACAGATTATTACTTCCAGCTGTTGACGTACGTGTAAGATTAAGCAGGTCTGCAGCGCCTTTTGCTTTAAATGTACATAGTAAACCTACAGCTACAACGCAAGCCCCCACCCCAATTTTCCAAATACAAGACGCGTATCTTTACGTCAGAAAGGTAAAACTATCGGCACAGAGACATATGGAGATTGAAAAATCATTAATTACAAGCACGGCTAAATATCCTGTACGACGTGTAGAAACTAAAATATTTAATTTTGCAACTGGTTTAACGACTATAAACATCAGTAATGTAGTCATGGGCCAGCTCCCTCAAAAGTTAATCGTGGGTATGGTCGAACATGCAGCCTTTGCCGGAAATTACAAAAAGAATCCCTATAAAATAGCACCTTTTGGGCTTCGTGAACTCAGTTTGCATGTAAATGGTCAACCTTATGGTAGACCTTATAAAACTCTCTATAACAACGGAGAAGGATTATGCGCTAAGAGCATTCTATGATTTGATCGCCAACACTGTATCATGCTCGGATATAGGTACAGGTATTAATAAGGCTGATTTCGCCACCAATACAAACTTATATGCTTTTGATTTAACAGCTGACTTAACTGGAAATGCAGGTTCTCACCTTAATGTTGTAAAGCATGGAACGATGGGAATAACGCTTACATTTGAAAAGCCTTTGTCAACTGCTATTTCAATTATTGTGTATATGGAACACCAGCACTTGATAGAAATTGACAGAGTACGTAACATTTTACTATCTTATTAAACAATATGGATGAAGATGAAATACGTAGCCTATTGAAACATGAAAAACGGTTTAAAGGGGTGTTCGCTATTGATGAAATATCTCATATATTTCTGGGTAAA
>SEYY01021755.1:7500-22500 GCA_009176605.1 Armadillidium nasatum
AGAGAAAAAAAATCAACTGTCAGTTCAAGCAATTTTTTTAAGACTGAATTAAAAATTATTATATTGCCGACTCGAGGTCTTTCGCTGACTCGTAATGACTCAATATTTTTCTAATAACTCTACGAGTTATTCTTATTAAGACAGATTATTAATATCTGTATAAAAGCTTCCTTGTAAGACTAAAAATAATAAAAAAAAAATTATCTGATAATTACTAAACTCACCGATTACCATTCCAAACAGATGTTCAGAGAAAACTCCAAAAAAAAATGATTTTCAAAATAAAAAAATTATATAACTGAATGATATTATTTTTTAAAAAAAAATCCTTAAATGAATAATGAATAAAAAATAATGAATGATATTACATATATTAGACAATAAAAAAAATTGTTATTTGAGCATCATGCAATGTCAAGAATTTGAAAAAAAAATAATAGACTAAAAAAAAATAAATAGTCAAATCACCTTTGAAATAATAAAAGATATGAAATAGTCAAATCACCTTGAAATTAAAGATATGAAATAGTCAAATCACCTTTGAAATAATAAAAGATATGAAATAGTCAAATCACCTTAAAATAAAATATATGAAATAGTCAAATCACCTTTGAAATAATAAAAGATATGAAATAGTCAAACCACCTTGAAATAAAAGATATGAAATAGTCAAATCACCTTGAAATAATAAAAGATATGAAATATTATTCATTCCAAGTGATAGTACATTCATACAAAAAAATTCATTACTTCTCATATAAATATATATATATATATATATATATATATATATATATATATATATATATATATATATATATATATATATATATTATATATAATATATATATATATATATATAATTATAAATTTTTTTTTTTTTTAAATTTTCGTCAAAAAAAAAAAAAAAAAAATTTAAATGTTTCGATTTTAAAATTTTAAGTCTTTTTAAAATGACTTCTAAATTTTCTAGGAGAAATATTTTGTAAGTTTTGTGTTTGTCTTGTATGACTTCTTAATCTCATTGGAGAAGAATTTTGTGAAATTTTGTACATTGGATAGGGTTTATAAGAAGGATCTGTCTGTCTATTTTCTTTCATTATTGGAGATGGAGAAGAATTTGAAGATGAAATATTATATCTTAAAGGAGAAGTATGAGGAATTATATTTTGTGACATTTGAGAAGTCTTTTCTGAAGAAGAATCAGAATGAAAATTTGGAGAAGTTTGAGAATGAGGATTTTTGAATGATAAAAAGTTTGTGGAGGATGAGGATGAAAATTAGAAGAAGTTTGTGGATGAGAATGAGTTTCAGAATGTTGAAAAGTCTGTTTAGAATGAGGAAGAAATATAGGAGAAGTTTGAGAATGAGAAGAGTTTTGAAGAGTTTGAGGATAAGAAGAAGAGTTTTGAGAAGTTTTTGGATAAGAATAAGAATTTGGAAAGATTTGTGGATGAGAAAAATTCTGTGAAAGTTGAAATTTAGAATGTGATTTTGTTGTATTTTCTGGAGAAGAAAATGCTTGTGAAGAAGTGCGTAAAGGTTGTTTTAAGCACTGATTAGGGTCTCCCAACGAGTTTTGACTATCCCGTCTGAAAAATGTACGAGATTGCATAGGAACATAAGGAGAAAGAGATGTACTTGGATAAGTATTTACTGCAGGTGAAGAAGAGTTAAGTTGAAAATGCACTTTTTTATGAGAATTCTTTGTAGAATGTTGTTCATTTGGTGAAGGATACGATTTTAAACAAGACTTTAAAGTATTTTCTGGAGAACATAATTTTGGAGAAGGTACTATTTTAAAATTGTCTATATGAATAACAAACTGTTTATTCGTTACTAAGCATTGCAATAAATATTTGCCAAATTTTAAAACATTAACTACTAAGTATGGGCCTTTCCATTTACTCACCAATTTTGGAGATTGATGAGGAGGTTTAATAGAAAGGAAATAAACTCTATCACCAACATATGCTTTACGAATGGGTGCATTTTTGTATTGCCTATTTGCAATTTTTGCAGTTTCTGTCTGCAACTTATCACGACTAAGTTCGCGTATAGCTGAAGCTCTTTCAAACATTTCAGCTGTATAGTCATGTAAAAATTCTTTATTTGCATTTTGAGATTTTGTTTCAACAAAAGGTGAAGTATAATCTGGAAGATTGTAAGGTAATCTTTTGACATAATAATGTAAAAGAAAATGAGGTGTGTTTCCAATGGAATTATTATAAGAAGAGTTTAAAACTATTTGACAAAAAGGCAAGAATTTACCCCAGTCATCATGATTAAAATTAACATAATGTCTTACGTAGTTTTCAATATTTTTATTTTCACGCTCTACGATCGATTTACTTATTGGATGATAAATAGAAATATTAACATTTCTAATTCTCCAGAGTTTTCACAACTCTTTAAAGAATTCAGATTTAAACTCAACTCCATTATCTGTAATCATAATATTAGGTGTTGAGTGACACATAATAAATCTTTCTAAAAGAGCTTTTGCTACCTGTTTTCCATCCCTTGAAAGAACAGGGCAAATTTCTGTGGACCTAGTTAAGGAATCTTTAAAAACAAGTATGTAACGACTATTTGTAGCTTTGCATCGCGGAAAAGGACCTAGGTTATCGAGGTGAATCCTAGAGAAGGGATGGAAAGGTAAAGGATATGTACTTATACTATAGGATGAGGTTTTTTGCCTTTTACCTCTAAACAAGAATTACATTCTTTGCAAAAAAATTCTCAAAATTTTGAAAGATTAGGAAAAGTATAAAATTCGCTAACACGTTTTATAGTACGAAAACTTCCTGGGTGTCCACTCCCAAGGGCGCTGTGTGATATAAATATAACAGAATAAATCATAGAATCTGGAACTTCTAATAAATATCTATTGTCTGCAGTGACATAGTAAAGTAAACCGTTTATAATTGTGTGTGATAAACCTAATCTGCTACTTGGCAAATTTTCAAACCATTTTATTAAAGGAGATAATCTAGGACAATAACGTTGTTCTTTATAAAAGATTTCTTTAGTTAGATCAAAAATAGAAGTGTTTAAAGAAGATACACTCAATATAGAATGAGAAATATCAGGAGCAGGGTTCCTGGATAAGTAATCTGGGACAACATTTAATTTTCCTTTTTTGTAAATAAATTCTGGGTTAAAAGATTGGATTTTTAAGTTCCATCTTTCAAGACGACCAGTCAATTGACGATGCCTAAACAAGTGAATCAGTGGGTTATGGTCTGTGTATAAAAAATTTTTATAACCCCAGATAATAGTTCTAAATTTAGAAAGAGAATGTATTACAGTTAAGGCTTCCCTTTCTGTAGTAGAATAGTTTCTTTTTGCCTTTGTCAAAAGACGAGAAGTAAAAGCAAGTGGTTTTTCTAACCCATTTGAGTCTAGCTGTGTTAAAACACCACCAAGGCCATAATCTGAAGCATCAACGCTTAATATAAAAGGTTTAGAATAATCTGGAAAAGAAAGAGCAGGGTCAAGTAGTAACTGTTTCTTAAGTGTATCATTTGCAATTTTCTGTTCTAGTTTAAATTGAAAAGTAATGTTTTTCCTAAGAAGTTGTGTAAGTGGATGAGCAATATGACTATAATTAGGTATTAAGTGCCTAAAATAATTAAAGAAACCATGAATTGAACGAACTTCTGAAACGTTAGTAAGTATTTTGAAACCTTTTAAAGCTTGTAACTTGTTTTGTCAGGACTCAATCCTTTTTCACTCACTTTGAAACAGAGGTAAGTAACACTGGTTTTGAAAAATTCACATTTCTCTAGTTCTATATGTAAATTTGCTTTCCTCAAAGCTTTAAAAACCTTCGAAAGACTATTATAGTGTTCATCTATATTTTTACTAAAAATTAAACAATCGTCAATAAAAAGGAAGCATTATACTCCAAGTAAACCTGAAAGTGCCATTTCCATCGCTCTACTAAAAATTGTCGGACTATTTGTGGTACCTTGATGCATGCGAACTGGCTCAAAATGACCTCTGGCAGTTGAAAAAGCTAATAAGCCTCTACTTTCTTTGTCTACAACTATATGAGTAAATCTAAAGTACTAAAAACTTTTGCATTTCCTATAAGAGAAAGGCTTTCACTTATATTTGGCAATGGGAATCTATCTGGTACAGTAAGACTATTGAGCTTTCTATAATCGATCACTATTCGATACTTAGTGCTGTTTTTCTTAGGAATTACTAGAATAGGGGAAGAAGAAGGAGAATTACTTGGAACTATATAACCCTTTTTCAAATTATCATCAACCCAATCATCTATAGCTTGTAAATATTTGTGAGGATGTCTGTAAGGAGAAGTGTACACATAATCTGGACTTGCTTCTTTTAATTTAATTTTGAAAGTTAGTAAATCACATTTTCCGACAGGATCATTCTCTAGAGAAATTATGTCTCTGTTTTTAACAAGAAACTCGAGCATTTCTGTTAACTGTTCTGGTTTTTGTAAAACATAAGTGCTATCTGTTTTTGTGCAATTTGAAAGTAGTTTCTCTTTAAAAATTTTACGAATTTCTTCATCAGAGAGATCTTATTAATAAGCAGTAGTAGTATTTATTGAAGAAAAATCATTAAAATTTGCATGACTTTCTGTAATTTGTAATGGTGAAGCAGTAGTTAAGAAAGAGTGAGGATCTAAATTTTCAGAATCTGTTCCTAAATTTATGCACTCTAAAAAGAATATAACCATTAATACAGTTACTTAAAGTCGTACCTTTAAAAATTTGACTATTACTACGAAGATTATTACTATTTTGTATGACAAGTGTGAGATTTTCTGGTGGATAAGTCTGTAAATCAGATTCTATTACATTTAAAATGTACTTAGAATTTGGTAACAAAATAGTTTTCTCTTTAGTAAAAACTTTATATTTAATTGTATCTTCTAAAACAAGATTTTTAGGATAATATATAGGATTTGTATCATAAAAATTTTCATGAAATGAAGAATTGTTTTTGTTCTTGTGGTTTATTTTCAGAAAAAGAATTGTTAGTTTGTGAAGGAATGTCATCAAGACGAGTTTTCAATTCATGTAATTCATTCTGAAGAGACTAATTTAGCATTAGAAAAGTAGTCAGAACTTTCTGTAGTTACAGATTTGGTCTCTGAAACAGGGTCTATATCTATAGAGATAAAACAGGTATATTAATCTTTTGCTTTTGTGTGTGTGTCTTCTGTATTTGTGAAATATTTTGAGAAGAAGATTTAAAATGTGTATTTGCCATTGGTAATAATGGTAAAGGTTTTAACTCACCTTTATCTTTTAAATAAGCAGTTTGTGAAGAGTAATCTAAAACTAAAGGAATTTTAGTAAGTATAGCGCACCCTATGAGAATATTTTTAGGATAAGTACAGCAACTGTCTTCTTCAACTATAAAATCACAAGTAAATGATGTATCATATATGATTAATTTTAAAGTGGTTTTCCCATGAACTAGAAGTTTATCACCTGAGAGAGACTTGAGAACTATATTAGTTTTTCTAAGAACTGGAACATCATTAGAATTTGAAAAAGTACATAGTTTTGTGTATAAAGATAGCTTCAAAAGTGTCTTCATTGAACATCCGTCTAGAAAGGCTGTATTTGAAAATGAATATGAATAATTATGAGTAATAGTGATAGGTATACCAAATAAAGTATTCAAAGTTTTATGAGACTTTCTATTAATAGCTTGGTAAGGAAGTTTAGAGTTCATCATTACTGAAGAATCATTATAATGAAGTGAAGTATTTGCATTTTTGTGTGAAAAATTGGAATTGCAAAAAATAGAATCTACAAATTCTTCCATATCTGTTTCATAATCTACTTGAATGTAGTTAGAAAAATGTTCAGGATTGACTGAAGTGTGTATATTTGAACCCAAAAATTTTGAATTTGTTACAGGCGAAAGAAGTGGGTTGGCGTCTGCCACCCTTAGCAAAAATTTGGATCTATTTCAGATGTTAAAGAATTACTGTCATTATAATGACATGGAGATTGTGGTCTTGGAACACTATGTTCCAAAGAAAGATTACTGATATTGTAATCAGAATTATTATCACTATAATATTCATTAGGTTGCATGTTTTCTATAGGAGAATTTCCTTGTACACAATGTACTTGTTGTCTATTAGAAAAATAATTATTTTGCCTTTGAGAAGCATTATTGTTTAGAAATGTAAGATTTCTAGAATTATAAGTATTGTTATGCATGGGTTGTCTTTGAGACTGATTATAATTATTATTATTATAATTATTATTATAATTACGATTTCTAGAAATACTTCTGTTACGTCTGTGATTGTACTGGTTAGGTTGGCTAGGTTGGTTAGCTTTAGGAAACCTTTGAAAAACTTTTCTATTTGGGGATAAAAACTTTATTCTTTGCAATCTTTCTGAAAATAAATAATCCCAAGAGGTGTTTTTACATTGAGGAAAAGAGCCTCTGAGATGATAATCTCTGCAAAAAGAACAAAATGGTCTATAAGGACATTCTGCAGTATCATGACACCACCTTTCACATTTTAGACATTTAGGAGTTCTTTGGGGGTCTATTCTTTGTTGAACATTTACTCTATTTCTGATCCTATCTGAATTGCTCACAAAGTTCACTGGTAATTTCTTATTTCTCTGGTTTTCTCTCCTACCATAAGATTGTACATTTGAATTTGAAGTTTCCATTAATGTTCTATTTACATTTGCGGAGTTAGTTTTAAAAGGCGTGTTTAAGGCATTTGCAGTTTTTGCCATGTACTTTCTGACTTACGAGTCCTTTTGGATGACACCTTGGAAGTCAGAACTCAATGTGAAGAACGTGATCGGGAAGGAACAAAAGAAGACCCGATCCAAGTTTGGACAGTTCCGGGAATGGATTACCGGGACGAATCTGAAAGTGAAAGAGATTATTAACAGGATTATCAGAAATTTTATCGATACAGTAATCAAGAATGGACAAAGATAGATTCTCCACGGAGGCGTCGAGAGAACAATGATCGTGTCCGTGCAGAACGGCAGACACAGCCGGGATGGGACAGACGAGAAGTACAATCATCGGTCGCAGGCAGAATGCGTTGTTTTTATTGCCGTAGGAGGGGGCACACAACGGAAGAGTGTAGACGGTTTCTGGGAGCGTGTTTGTTGTGTGGCTCTAGAGATCATTGGGTGATGCGATGTCCTGATCGGCGAGAGTTGCGACGTGAGGGTCCACCAAGCATGAATAGAGGACCTCCATTTCTACCCCACAACGCGCCGAAGTCGCATTGCCATCTTTGCGATGCGGAAGGTCATGTCATTGAGAAATGTCCAGACCTTGTTCGTGCTAGACAGAGCGTCTTGGAGGGAAGATCGGAGGGTGTACCACGAATAATGGAACCTCATAAAGGGGAGCAACCTGTACTTTCAAATGGTGCTGTAGGGTATAGCAGTGGATTTCAGGAGCAAGGTCAAGCCGGTACTTCAAGTTGGATATACGTGGAGCCCAAGGTTACCAAGGCCCTTTAAACTTTTAAGTTCCGGTGCGCTTGGGGTGTGCTCGGAATACAGGGGTTGGTCGCGGGTAGAGATGCCGGGACCAGAATTGAATCCGGAGGCCAAAGATTGGATCCAGTAAATGTCCTCGCCTAAACCTAGACGGTTATTTTCCAAGGGATCGCGCGAACGGCGTGTTCTTCCAAATGATTCAGATTGTTCATGTAGGGTGGTTGACAGCGTTGTATTCACAAGTCAAGTCGAAAGGGAGAGGGATGCCGAATTTTTAATGGTTCAGTCCTTGTTTCATGTGGAAGTTGAGATGTTGGGAACTCGTGTTCAAGCATTGGTGGATACAGGTGCCCAATTTGGATTGATTGACGAGACTCTCCTTGCAGACACAGTGTGTGTTCGGGAGGAAGCAGACGTAGATGTCAGAGGATTGGGGAACGCAAATGTTTCTCATGTGAAAGAAAGTGTAAAACTCGAGTTACGGATTCACGGAATTGATATGAAACCGGTAAGGTTCTTGGTGGTACATGAACTGACACCTCAACTGGTATTGGGTATGAGTTTCTTTATAGTGAATGGTTTGACAGTGAAACCCTTCCAGGGGCCAGATGTCGCGTGCGTTGGAAAGTGGCGCAAAAGAGGACATTTACTTTGATGAAAGAGAACAGTCTTGCAGGAGGATTGTCTCCGCTGTAAGGTGCTTGCTGCAGCAACCAGTGAGGCTCGAAGGTAGTAGTTGGAATAAGGTCAGAGTCAGTGCAGCGAAAAAATTCCCAACAGCATGTAATCGATGTCCTCGCATTAAAAGAGAAGAGTTTCTCTTTGATGGATTGGGTATTGAGGAGAGTTTGAATGCACATGTGGTGGTTATGTCCGGTATAGTGGACTCAGATAGTACTTTTGAGGTGCTGGTTCGAAATATCAGTGACAAACCTGTTGGAATGGTTGAGGGAGCTCAACTGGGCCTGTTGTACAATTTGTTGAATGAGGAGGAACTTGAGGTGAATATGGTGACCAACGAGCAGGGTATTTCTGAGGAGAAATGGACGAGCGGAAGTTGAGGGAGGAATTGGTCTTGGATCAGGGATTGGACGAGTTGTGTCGTAATCATATTTACCAATTGTTCTTGAGACATCGTGCTGTCCTTAGTGTCGGGGACTTTGATGTACATCGTGCAGCCTTGACATCCCATCGTATTAAATTGTATGATGATACAACCATCAGGCAGCGCCCTTGCAGGCTCCCGGCACCAGTAACAGAAGAGATTGGAGGAACGGAGTGTTCCAATGTTGGGGAACGCAATGTTCCAATGTTGGTGTTGTGTTGGGGAACGCAAATATTTCCCATGTGAAAGAAAGTGTAAAACTCGAGTTACGGATTCACGAATTGATATGAAATCGGTAATGTTCTTGGTGGTACATGAACTGGCACCTCAACTGGTATTGGGTATGAGTTTCTTTATAGTGAATGGTTTGACAGTGAAACCTTCCAGGGGCCAGGATGTCGCGTGTGCTTGAAAGTGGTGCAAAAGAGGACATTTACTTTGGTGAAAAGGAACAATCTTGCAGGAGGATTGTCTCCGCTGTAAGGTGCTTGCTGCAGCAACCAGTGAGGCTCGAGGGTAGTAGTTGGAATAAGGTCAGAGTCAGTGCAGCGGAAAAAATCCCAACAAGTAATCGATGTCCTCGCATTAAAAGAGAAGAGTTTCTCTTTGATGGATTGGGTATTGAGGTGAGTTTGAATGCACATGTGGTGGTTATGTCCGGTATAGTGGACTCAGATAGTACTTTTGAGGTGCTGGTTCGAAATATCAGCGACAAACCTGTTGGATTGATTGAGGGAGCTCAACTGGGCCTGTTGTACAATTTGTTGAATGAGGAGGAACTTGAGGAGAATATGGTGACCAACGAGCAGGGTATTTCTGAGGAGAAATGGACGAGCGGAAGTTGAGGGAGGAATTGGTCTTGGATCAGGGATTGGACGAGTTGTGTCGTAATCATATTTACCAATTGTTCTTGAGACATCGTGCTGTCCTTAGTGTCGGGGACTTTGATGTACATCGTGCAGCCTTGACATCCCATCGTATTAAATTGTATGATGATACAACCATCAGGCAGCGCCCTTGCAGGCTCCCGGCACCAGTAACAGAAGAGATTGAGCGTCAATGTCAAGAGCTATGTATGATATGCATCATCGAACCAAGCACATCACCTTGGAGCTCGCCTGTCGTCCCTGTGAAGAAGAAGGATGGGACGATAAGGATGTGCATTGATTATCGACGCCTTAACGCGGTCACTAAGCCAGATAGGTTCCCCATGCCTAATTTAAGTGATGCAGTGTTTAGTTTGCATGGGATGCAATATTTTACATCTTTGGACTTGGTTAAAGGTTACCATCAGATGCCAATTGACGAGGCCAGCCGCGAATACACCGCGTTTTCCACTACCAGAGGACATTACCATTTCAAGTCCTTGAGTTTTGGTCTGAGAAATGCTCCCGCTGCGTTCCAGCGTGAAATCCAGGCTTTATTGAGTGGCTTTCCTTCAAAGCAAGATCGTCATTTATATCGACGACATCCTGATTATGGAGCGTGATTTTGAGTCTTCATTTGGTTCTGGTGGATAAGGTGCTCTGCGAAATTAGAAGAGGCAAGTGTAAAACTGAAACCAGGGAAATGTCATTGGTTCAAAAGTGAGGTGCCTTATCTTGGGCATATAGTGGGAATTCATGGGTTAAAGAAAGATCCCCAATATGTAGAGAATGTAATGAATTATCCAAGGCCAAGGACTGTGAGACAAATTCGTGAATTTCTGGGCTTAGTTAATTTTCAGAGGAAATTTATACCTAGGTGTTTAGAACTGGCGTCCCCTTTATCTTCTTTAACCGGTGGGAAGAGCAATCAAAAAGTAGAGTGGACGGAAGCGATGGAGCAGGCCTTTTACAAATTGAAGAGAGAGATGGCAAAGGAAGTGAGCTTAGCTTTTCCGGACTATTCTCCTGATGTTGCAAAACTCGAATTGTCAGTGGACGCCTCAGGTACGGGTGCTGGTGCCTGTCTCACCCAAAGACAGGAAAGGCGTGGAACGGGTGATTGCTTTTGCGTCCATGACTTTCTCGAAGGCTCAACGCGGATATTCCACCATTGAACGCGAGTTAGCAGGTTTGCGATGGGGTGTTAAGAAATTCAGGGCATTTTTATACGGCCACCCATTTATTGTCTTCACTTATCACCGTCCATTATTGTACCTTCACGCTATGAAGATGAGTGACAGCAGGCTGGCGTGAACCCTCGATGATCTTTGGGAGTTTGAATTTGAAACTAGGTACCGGCCAGGTAGAGAAAACGTATTGGCAGACGCACTGTCTCGTGTCCCAGTGGAGTTACCAGCAGAGGAAGAAGTAATTGAGAGAGAATTGCCTGAAGGACTTGTAGTATTGCGAAAGTTGATGGCGGATGAGATTCCCTATTTGAGAGTCTCCTTGAATTTCTTAGAGAAATGGGTTTTTCATGCGGAGAGGGAGAACTTCCCGTGAGTGCTTTGCATTGCGCAGGAAAATAATCCAGGGGTTGATAGATAAGCCGCAACGTTATAAGTTCACACTCGGCAGTAAAATGAAGAAAAATTTGCATCCATGTTGCGATAGGGAGAATTCCCTATTATGCAATCGTTGCTCGCTGCAAGCTATATTTATAAGGTTCGAATTTAGGTTCATTACGGAGGTACTGCGCCCATAGTCTACGTTGAAGATTCGGCCTTTCAAGAGTGCATCTCCAGTGCTTGGGGGGTGTGCATTTTAATCCCCTTTGTGAGAGCAGTGTTTTTGCTGGGCAGTTGCTCGGAGGAGATGAGGAGAGAGTGGCGGAGAGTCCGACCAGAGAAAGAAAAGTGAGCGGGGATGTACCGGACGTGGAAGAATTACTTGAGTTAAATTTCTTTATGCGTGGCTTAGAAGAAAACGAGTTAGTCAGGCAAACTTGTGGGCGTATGGGGAATGAAGTCACCTGGACGTGGTTGAAAATAGGAAGCGGGAGGTTTTGTGCTCTTTTGGACACCGGAGCAATGATAAGTTTGATCTCGCAAACAGTATACGATTTTGCCAAAAAAGAGAGCACCATTATAAGGGAGAGAGAGGTATTAGTGAGAATCCGCGGTATGGGTCCGACCATCTTGAACGCACATCTTGCAGTTGTGTTAAGAGTAGAGACTAGGTATGGACAGTTGGAGTTTCCTTTTCCTTGGAGTCAGAAATGCTTCCACCATGTTGCGTTCTGGGCATCAATTTCTTGGCTCAAACAAATGTGGAACTTGATTTTCGTCGGACACGATTGGAGTATTGGCGTGTCAAGGTACTGTGGGAAATGCATACAGTTCCTTTGATAAATGAAAATCGGTAATAAACTTCTTGATATGTCCCAGTTGTATAGAGTTCAGGAGGCAGATTTTGTAGTTCGAAGTGTAAAGAGAAGGATTCAGAACGGTCGAAACAAGTTGTCAGCGGGAGGAAGGTTGAAAGAATTTCACCGTTATCTGGCAGCACTTGAGGGTTGATTAATCAACTTCTGTTTTATCAACAGCGGTGACGTGGCGTTGCGGCTTGCAGTGGTCCCATTTAGGGTCCTTGTTCATTTGGCAGTATTGTTCCATCGCGAAATGGCCCATGTTGGCACTGCTAAGGTTCATGCCATGATGAGGAATTACATCTGGCATCCCTCGATTCTTCGCGTGGTAAAAGATGTGTGTACATCTTGTCCGCAGTGTCAAAAGTTTAAGATCGGGCAACAAGTCGTGCTGCCGCCAACCCTAAAGATCATCACGTCTCGTCCATTCGAGTTGGTGGCCATGGACTTAATCATTCTCCCAATTACATCCAAGGGAAACATAGGTTGCTTGATGATTGTGGACCATTATGTAAGTGGGTGCTGGCACGCCTCATTCGTGACAAGATAGCACAAACCATAGCTGCCGTAGTGTAGCGTGACATTCTTCCATCTTTGTTGCGGTTACCTGAGAGGATTTTAACTGATAATGGACCAGAGTTTCGAGCTCGTGAATTTGAGAGCTTACTCGAGGGTTATAATATTTTCCATGTTTTCACCAGTCCGCTCAGACCAGCGAGCAATGGAGCTATTGAACGAGTCAATAGGACGATGGGGGAGGTCCTTGCGGAGTCTGGTTGAAGAGCGACGAGAAGAAGTGGGACTCCCTTTTAACCTAATGGCACTCGTCACTTACAATTCCACAGATGCACAGTCAAACAGGGAAGACTCCGTCAATGCGATTGTTGGAAGAGAATCATGAAAAGGGAATTGTTGCTCCCATCCCATTGCAAGAAAGAGAGAAGTGGGTTGAAGGGCATCCAAACTTTTGCCCCTTTCGCTTGGGTCAGTTAGTTTTGCGTAAGAGGGTGTCAAATGATAAAAGTGCTGTTCGAAAGCTTGAAGGCAAAGTACTCTGGACCATATCGAATACAAAAAGTGAATGAAAATGGTGTCACATATCTGATTTTGGAATTGGGAATAGAGAATGCTGCGGTACAGAGGGTGCATCACCGACATTTGAAGCAGTGGATTCAGCCCCCCAGATACCTATGCGACTACTATGCCCTCGAGGTAAAGGCTACTCAATCATCGGGCTTGGATTGGTGGGGGCGTTCCTGTGGCATCAGAAGAATCGGAAGAGTCCTTAGATAGTGAGTTAGAGTTTTCAGGCATATTTAATCCTCCGCGATTGCAATACCAGGGTGGATACTGTGTCTCTGATAGAGTTGAAGAAAGGAGAGGTTACCAAAAGTAGGGACAAAAACCAGAATAGTTTTTGTTTCCTGAGTAAGGTTCAAGAAAAAGGAAGTTATCCGTCCCGAGGGAGGGTTAAAAGATCGGGTGGTTACCGCACTACAAGAAAAGTTGCTTGCTCGGGTGATCGACTAATAAGTGACAATGTTGGAAGGACTGTAGAATTTCCTAATAATAGTGCTTTAAAAGCTTTTCGAGATTTGAGGAGAGTGGTTGAAGAGTTATCTAAAGTGGTTAAGGATTTGTTTGGTTCAAGAGTTCGTCAGGCTGTGAGTTTCATGTGGGGAGACCTATTTCAAGAGTTGATTTTCAGAAGTAATACATCATCAGATTCAGTCTTGGGAAGCTTATGTTTAGTTTGCCGAGACCAATAGGTTTGCCGAATAAATGAAAGACGTGGCTGTTCAGACAGAAATTTGGGATGAATGGTTGTTTGACGAAGACCTGGATATCTCAGGGATATTACCGGAGCCGCAGTATAGATAGCTTAGATGAGTGTGACATGGAGAGGGAGGTGAACTTGGCTAAAGAGAGTGGGAGGCGAAATATCTCCTGGATTACGAAGTGTAAAAGAGTCCACCCGGTATGAAGAACTGGACAAGCCAGACATGGAAGTTGTTCAAACCGGAAGCGCAGCTCTTGCCAAATTGAGTTGACAAATTGAGTGTGAAGCCGAGAGGATTTTATCGTTTAGCGTTTAGGGAAATTGAGGAGTCGGAGCCGGAGCCGGAGCCGGAGCCGGAGGCTGAGTTAGAGGAGGGTAGGAAGAGAGAGATGCTGGGTTGTCTCGGAAATTGGAATCAGGATTGGACTATGAGTGAAATTTCCTTGTCGGGAGAGGAAGGAGAGCCAGAGAACGTGAGGGAGGTTTCGGCTCGAATCGTAACCCGTTCGAGGGGGCGAGCAATGGATTTACCCAACGTCCAAGCTCGCACCCTGGAATTTAAGCGAGGGCGTCCTCGTGGTCGACCTAGAAAGAACACCTTATAGAGTTTTGAATGGTTTCGCCTGCTCTTGGAAAGTAATGTTGGGGGTGGTGTGAGCTTCCTTGTTACGTGTTTGCTTGAATTTGATTTCGCTGAAATAATTATTTTGTTTTGCATTTTTCCTTGCACCTTGCTTGATTCCTTTTGCATTTTTTCTTCCTGTAACTAATTGTCCATCCCACTAACAGTCCTTAATTCTTTTTACTACATCCTGCCTTTTTAAAATCTGTGCCTACCTTGGTTCGTGTAGCGTTTTCCTTTTTCAGATTGCCTTCACCAGGGAGATTTCTCTGCGAGACAATGAAATTCTTAATATAAAGTGGAAGAAATGTTACCCAAAATTAAATCAGTTGGGCAAATTGATATTTGGCAAAAGAAATAAATTCAAGTGGTCCCTCAAAATATCAATAGTACCTGCATTCAACTCAAACGACCATTTATTCGTGTGCGCTCAAAGTAAAGGTTATAAAATTGAATGTGATGAGTAATTATGTCACGTCTTCAGGCGGCCCTTGTTAAAAATTCAAGAAAACCATTGCGAATAAGCAACAGAAAGCAACGGAACCATCCCTATAAAGCAATGGGAACACAATTGGAAGTAGGAGTCCAGTCGAAAATTGATCAGCTACCAGGATGAAGAGAAACGGCATGTAATTAACAGTTGTAAAAAAAATAAATAAATAAATAAATAAATAAATAAAATAATAATAAAAATAAAAAATGAAAAATTATC
>SEYY01021755.1:27500-55763 GCA_009176605.1 Armadillidium nasatum
ATATATATATATATATATATATATATATATATATATATATATATATATATATATATATATATATATATATATATATATATATATATATATATATATATATATATATATATATATATATATATATATATATATATATATATATATATATATATATATATATATATATATATAGTATATATATATATATATATATATATATATATATATATATATATATATATATATATATATATATATATATATATATATATATATATATATATATATATAGTGTTTGTATTTATGAATAAATCTAGTCTCTGCTTTCCTTTTTTGAAAGCTATGGTGGAAAATAAGTTTTGGAATGACATTAGTGCCACAGACGCCGAAGTTTCGAAGGCACACAATAAAAATTATTCCGAACAAAAGCATTCTACAGTTTTGTTTTTCTTCTTCATCTTTTTTTGTTTTTGTTTTAGTTCTCGTCTTTTTAAATCTTTTTCACTTCTTTTTCTTCTGTTTCACTTTCTTATTCTTCGTTTTGTTCTTTCTTCAATTTTCTTTTATTTATATTCTCTATTTTCCATCTACTTTCTTTGTTTTTCTGTTTCATTCTGCTTTTATTCTCTTTTTCTCTACTTTTTTCTTCTCTTGTTCTTTTTGTTTTCATTTTGTTTTCATTTTTTCTATTTCATTCTTTTCTTCCTCTTTTCTCTCTTTCTTTATTTTCCTTTTTATGTTTATTTCTCTTTCTTTTAATCTAATTTTTCTTTTGCTTTATCTTCTTCTTATAAATATTTTTTAAATAACAGAGACGGATTCTATTGACTTTGTTTTCTAAATCAGTGGAAAATAATAATAGTTACATAGTTTGGCGTCGAAGCTGTAAACTGTTAATATATATTATAAAGGAAACTAGAATTAATTCATCCCGAGAATATAAAATTTATCCTTAAAAATTTTACAATTATGTCAATAACAAAAGTTTTATAAAGGAATCAATAGAGCCACTACAGGACAATGAAGAGAATTTAAAATCAAACAATGAAGATGTTGCAAACGTTTTAAATAAATTTCTTTACATATTTTAAGAGAGAAAACAAAGGTAGTATGCCTAACGTGACATAAGAAATTTTCATGAATACGTTATGATAGATACATTTGAATTTTTTTCCACCATGACCAGATGAATTCTATCCAATACATCTTAAAAATTGAAAAGTATTTTAGTACAACATTTTACAAAGCTTTTTCCACTAATTTGTACAAGAGAAATTTATGCGTCATAATTTTAAACTTGTTAATATAATTCCTGTTTCTATAGTTTAGTAAAGTTTTATAGTATTACTAATGAATAAATAAACTGCACCCCTTAAAGATTATGAATTGCTCAAACAATTGTTCACACGGATTTAAAAGAAATAGATCACGAATTTTTTAATGTGGTTATTAAGTACGTAAATATCTACAAATCTTTTGATATCATTTACTAAAACTTTCACAAAGCATTTAATACCTTTTGCTATCAAAGATTATTAGAATGACATAGAGCACATGGAATTAAAAAAAAAACTTCTAAATTGTGTTAAAAACAGACTATTGGTTCGACGACAAAGAGTCTTTATTAATAGAGAGCTCCAAGAATGGGCTAATGTTATTATTGGTGTTCTGCAATAAAGGACCTTCCCTGGTTCCAATATTACTTATTAAATATGTAAATGAAATATACAACAAAGCTTTAAGAAACTTTTTGAAATTTGCGACGATAAAAAACTTAGAAATTGTTTAAATTGTATGAAAGATTATTTTGTACTTCAAAGTGATTTAAATTAGATAAGGAGTTGTTTAAAAAAGTGGCAAATGAAATGTAATAACGGTAAATGTGAGCTATACAATTTGGGTTTAGAAACAGTAAAAGAAAATATGATTTCCTAAAAGATGAGCGAGGAAAGGATTTAAGAGTGAAAATTAAAGAAGAATTAAAATTTGCAAACTAACGTGCTGAAGACAAAATATGTAATAAAGATAAAAATGGTCTTGGTTTCATTGTCAAAAAAATTAAACTTAGATCTAAAAAAAAATAATATTCCTCTATTTCAAACGTTAGTTAGATCTCATCTGGAATACACAGTACTATTTTTAAGTCCTTACCTCTAAAAGGACATTAAATAAATCGAAATATTCAAAGAAAGGCTGCCAGATTAGTACTAGAATGAGAGGTAAGTCATACAAGCAACGATTAAGACAGGTAAATATACATTTTTTAGAGACAAGATGAACGAGAGGAAAGCTAGTAAAAAAAATAAAAAATAAAAAAAATATTTCAAACCGCTAAATATGTTGTATTTTAACGTTATTTACAGATAATATTTTAGGTTCAATTTTAGTGCGTTAGCATCGGGCATAAGGTGTTTTATAAATGATTTCAAACCTACAATTCGAAGAATTATATTTGGTTTAACGTAATGACAAATTATAAAAGATTATTGGAAAGACATTGAACTCATCTAATTATGAGAAAAAACTTCTAAATTGTTGTTAAAAACAGACTATTGGATCGACAACGAGTCGTTATTAATTTTATTTTTATTTCTTAATGAAATAATGAACAGACAGCATTGACTTTTTCAAGAATATGTTTGATATATATCTTTAAGGAAATTCGTCTATGAAATCCAAATCAACTTTTGTATTATTACCACAATAGTATTATTCAACTAGAAATAGTACAATCGTGATAAAAATACTGAATTTATAAAAGAAATGCAGAATACACTTATAAGAAGGATTCTGGTGTTGAACTTATAATAATTTCGAAGTTTATTCTAAGAATAGATCCATTAACAGAGAGTGAGCTTATTCATCGCAACAAATAAAAAGTAGTTCATAAAAAATTTAACAAGTTACTCGTATTACAACTAATTTGTTTCATCAGATAAGTAACTAACTAATCCACCAGCAACACTTAACCGACATAAAAAGTATACATTTACTGTTTTGAACAAATTTGTTTACTGAGGCAAATTTATCTGGTATATATTTTGAAAATAACACTTATGAAAATTCAATAACTTTGATTTTTTAGTGTTTTGAACAGATCTGTTCAAAGGCATATCCGTGGTATTAATTTAAATCAGAACATAACATACCAAGAGCAAATAATTATAAAATCTTTATTAAGTAGACTGTAAAGTGGCTTTGATAGTTGGTATTTTCTTCTTCTTATTCTTCTTTTCATCACTTTAGTTTCTTCTATTTTTTCTTACTTTCGTTCCTATTAATGTTCTAATTATCTTTCTTCTTTTTCACTTTGATGTTTGATCTTATCTTGAAATTCCTTGTCTCTTATTTCTCCGTTTAATCCTTCCTCTCTTTTCTCTTCATTCCCACAGTAATTGGCATTCTCTCTCCGCCGGAAATGAAAATTGTTTCGCGAGTTCGTTCGAGTGTCCGAAAATTTATTGAAAACGAAGTGGGAGAGAAACTTCCTCTTTTGTCTTCCATCTTCCATCGAGCAATTAAGTGGTTTTGTTTTCGTTTCCACTGTTTATTTTGGAACTGCGAATAAATTTCAGAAAAAGAATCTTATTTTTCTATATAAAAACTTTTTTCTAAACTTATTTGTTTCAAATAAATTTTCGATTCTTTTTTTTTTTTTTTTTTTTTTTTTTTTGGAAAATTCAAGATATAGAAACTCTTTGTTAATAATTACTTCCAGGGCTTAATTCTGAATAAATGTTTTAAAATTTTTTCAATATAATGGTTTATAAATGATCATTATTCTTGAAATAACTTACCCAGAATATATATATATATATATATATATATATATATATATATATATATATATATATATATATATATATATATATATATATATATATATATATATATATATATATATATATATATATATATATATATATATATATATATATATATATATATATATATATATATATATATATATATATATATATATATATATATATATATATATATATATATATATATATATATATATATATATATATATATATATATATATATATATATATATATATATATATATATATATATATATATATATATATATATATATATATATATATATATATATATATATATATATATATATATATATATATATATATATATATATATATATATATATATATATATATATATATATATATATATATATATATATATATATATATATATATATATATATATATATATATATATATATATATATATATATATATATATATATATATATATATATATATATATATATATATATATATATATATATATATATATATATATATATATATATATATATCTGGCATTATCACTAAATAAAATTGGCACATCTCCCCTCCCCTGTGGCAAATAAAGAATCTAATAAATCCGGTATTCTCTTTCATAATCATAATACGTGTTGTTTTATAAATGGCTTATTATAGAAACTAAATCTTTGTTATAACCCTTGATGCTTCTAGGTTACAAGATAATTAATAAAGGTTTTGTTAAATAAAATAACAATTATTATAATTAAAATAATGATGCCATGTTAAAACGCATTTAAATAAGCCAATAACAAACAAGTTTCTCTTAGGACGTGGAATTCTTTCCCCATAGGAAGAGTTTTGACATTCACTTCGGCATAAGACAAGCCGGGAATAAACTCATGTCTCGTAATTCACCGACGAATCGAAGGATCATCTAAAATAATGATTGGTTTTTACAATCATAACAATGTATCATTAGGAGATCTTGATAGTCCGACTATTCCGTGCTAAAATGAATGTTTTTTCCCAATTTGTAAATTACGATAATTGCCTGAAGCACAATTGCTTCTTTTTCCATTTCATTTTGTCATTGCCCACTTAATAAAGATTACAAAGGATTGAGTGTTTGGGTTTATCGCTATCTATTCATTGCATGTATATATATATATATATATATATATATATATATATATATATATATATATATATATATATATATATATATATATATATATATATATAACACTATAACCGTGTAAAATTTTAGAAAGTAAAACACCCCACAGGAAATAAAAACAAAAATTAAAATTGGAGCAAGGCTTTCGAAGGGATAGCCACCCTTCCTCTTTCAGGCTTTAGTTTATTATAATAATAAACTAAAGCCTGAAAGAGGAAGGGTGGCTATCCCTTCGAAAGCCTTGCTCCAATTTTAATTTTTGTTTTTATTTCCTGTGGGGTGTTTTGCTGTCTATATATATATATATATATATATATATATATATATATATATATATATATATATATATATATATATATATATATATATATATATATATATATATATATAATATATATAAAGCCGCAAACAACCAGTATCATTTTTCACGCTTGTTTTTCACTTTATATTTGGATAAAAGCTTGGTAAACTAATTATATCATATATTCATTTATTTAATTGGAAATTTACAAGACAATGCCGCTAACATTATAATTCACTTTAAATGTTTTGTATTACTTTATTAGTATTTATATGTTCTTGTAAGAAAAGGACATCTCCCTTAATTAACTTAATTAGTATTTATCTGTTTTCATATTAAAATAACATTCCCATTAATTAACTTAATTAATGTAGAAGTCCAAAGTACCAAGATCATTGTTATTACTCTTATTATTATTATTACTATTCATATATTTGTTCTCGTTATAACAATGATCATAACCACCAAGACTATTATTATTATTAATATTAATGTGTTTTCAAGAAGGCTAATGTAATATTTCGCAATGCTTTGCTCGCCGTGGGCGATAAGCAGCAGGATATATTTCCCATCCAAGTGGCGCCATGTGACGCATTATGACGTCAGCACGCCCTACTATATAACGACGCCTTCGCGCACCTCAAGCCGCAGTCGGCGTAATGATACTTTGCTCCTATATTCGCACATTAGCGATCTGGAGAACAACCGGCTCATTTCTTCAAAAGCCGCCGGTTTAGATCTAGAGACACGCCGGAGGTTGTCTTCAACAACCTGTTATGAAATTATAGTAATTTAGAATAAATTTAGTTTACCAATCTTTGAACAAAATTGTAAGTTGAAAAATCAACTTAAAATTGAGAAAAACGAAAACATAAAAATTATTCTCAATATATATATATATATATATATATATATATATATATATATATATATATATATATATATATATATATATATATATATATATATATATATATATATATATATATATATATATATATATATATATATATATATATATATATATATATATATATATGTCTTTTTATAATTATTTCAGACATATAAGTACAGAATAGACGTGGTTCTCTGTTAGGGCTTTTATCTCTCTTCTGTACATTTAATTCTCTTATTTCCGTATCTCTCTTTAATGCTCTTTACGATATTAAAATATTATCGATATTAGAATCCATAGTTAATCTTATTAGTCAGGAAAGTAGGTTCGCATAATCTAAAATAATTAATAAATATATAAAGGATTCAATCTCTTCCTTATACCTGTTAAAACATAAAAGGAGACGAATTCACGCTCTGTGGTCAACAGATTAAAGGACAAAAGAAGGACGTCTCTTTTGTCTCAAATACTTATCATTGTCGTGTCGCCTGTGGTGCTAGCGCTAAGCCATTTAAGTACTTCCACAATTGAACCTGTTTACCCGTTAGGAAATAACACTATAAGAAAAGCCACGGAGTAACCTGTGGGCGTCCAGACTTAGCAAAAAGTACTGTGTAGAAAAGCTGGGATTAAAGACCCCAGATCTAGCACATAGGAGGAAGCGCACACGATAGAAAATGGCGCCCTCTCACTTGGACTGATTTGAGATATTTTTCAGAATATAATTCAGAAGAAAAAGACGTAGGCAAATCAAAGAAGAAACGCCTAAGAAGTCCAAAGAAACACAGAAAAAGGAAACGCCGCCATAGAAAAAAGGCGCATCTCCCTAATTAGGGATTTTTGAAAGAATTGAGATAGCCAGAAAATGAGCGCCCCTCTATCTTGATAGAGACTTTTGAAAATAATTGAGTCCCTAGAAATTGGCGTATCTCCATTAATAGAAATTGCCTAGAAAGTGGCAGAAGAAAGAAGAGCATAACCGAAGAAAATAGCCATAGAAGAGGCTAAGAAGTGCTAACGTTCAGAAGATAGCGATGAAGGATTCCCGCCAGTGGATTATATTATAAGTCCAGGCAAAGTGCAAACGTCAAAATTTTGCAAATTAAAAATCTCTCTCGACCCGTAAGAATCATCTCAGAAGACCCTTCAAGCCGCTAAAATTTCCCGCAATATTAGACGCTGTAAAATAGATGTCCTAGATTCCGCTGAGTCTATGTCATCAAGGATCCAATAGAAGAGAGAGAGCCACGTCCATTTTGTTACTTGTCTAATTAGCGAGAAATTGGGTCCATCATCAGACGACTATTCAGACGATCGAAGCGACTACGGAACGATAAGGATCTTCCAACTTCCAGACATCTCACATAGAAGGTCTACATAGAGACTGAGAATACGTCATCGATCCAAAGGATTCGCGGAAACCCCCAAGGATCACATTTGGTTATTGGTTACGACAACGATTCTCTGGAGAGGTAATATAACAACGGAATTAAGGGTGATATATATAATATATATATATATATATATATATATATATATATATATATATATATATATATATATATATATATATATATATATATAATATATATATATATATATATATATATCACAACCCCAAAATTTATTGTAAAATAATTTACATATAAGTTAGTCAGGAATATTTGTTATTGTCCCCAGTGAAGTGAAAAATTTAATTCCCATAGATAGGTTCCACCATAGAAAATTTGTATAAATTTTCTTAAAGAAATTCCTAAATTCCAAAAATAGAAAATATATATATTTTAAAATATATATATAAACGATCAGGTAGAGCAAAAACACGTTCAGATATATATTAATTTTGATCTTGTTGCATAAATTCGTGTGGAAGTTAAAAGTAAAAGTACACATGCAAGAAAACCTCGTAAGTGTGAATTTTATACTTGGATTTGTTTGTGTGTATTTGCTCATATTATTTCTGTGTGTAAGATTCAATAAGCAGATTGAGAGTCATTTGTTCCCAAGGGAGAACACTGAGCATCCGATTTGCTTGTCATCATTGAGAACCGTTTAAATAGTTAAATAATTAAATAATTAAATAATCAAATTTAATATTCCTACATTAATAATTTAAAATAGAAACTTTTTCTATTCCCTTGTTTTTACAATTATCATCTCTATTCAAAGCTACGAACCGAAAGAGACATAGTCTCGAATAGAAAGGAAACGATTTCCGGTATTAACAGTGAGTCAGAATTCTTATTGTTATTTATTATATTTTCCCAGAGCCAGCTGATACACTCACTCTGTACACACACACATCAACAATCTTAAAAGAGACACACAAATAAACCACAAACAAGTTTTTACTTTATTATTTAACAACAAAATTGATTTCATAATTGAATGAAACATTTCATATTCGAATTTGTAACCCAAGTTTGAGTGTGTAAATTTGTTTGTATTTGTGTGAACGAATTTTGTTGTGAATTGAAGAAAACTTTGTTTAATTGTGTACGTAAAATTCTCTTATACCTATATATCCTGATATATATGTATATTTGTTAAAATTCTGTAACGAAAAATTTTATATATAATATATATATATATATATATATATATATATATATATATATATATATATATATATATATATATATATATATATATATATTTGTTGTGAATTGAAGAAAACTTTGTTTAATTGTGTACGTAAAATTCTCTTATACCTATATATCCTGATATATATGTATATTTGTTAAAATTCTGTAACGAAAAATTTTATATATATATATATATATATATATATATATATATATATATATATATATATATATATATATATATATATATATATATATATATATAATATATATATTAATATATATCCGAAATCTGATTTTAAGTTTTAAGAGCGAGATAAATACATAGATACGTAATGAGGAGATAGAGGAAGAGGGAAAGGAAAGTAGTGAGAATAAATAAGTATAATAAAACGTAAAAACGGAAGACATACTCAGCCCGCCGAGTACTCCTCAGGTGACAACAAATATAAACCGCACAAACGCACAAACACCACCAAGTAACATGGCTAATAATCCGCTTACACCACCTGCTGGACAAGGAAGCAATGCAGGAATGCCAGCATTTAATTTGCAAAGGTTGTTTTACTCTAAGAGTAAGATACCTTTACTAGAAGGCCCAGGAGGTGAAGCTGGACCGACAGTTCACCTATTTCTAAAGCTTTTAGAGCGGAGTTTTGAAGCAGAACATATAGTAAACGAGGAAGAGAAAATAGCGATAGCATGTTGCAATGTGAGCCCAAAAGAAGGCTCAACAGCGAGGAATGTACTTGAGAATTGCTCAGAGGTTAATAGTGCAAGAACCTTCGCAGCTTTTAAGAAGGCCTTGTTAGATAACTTGGCACCAGCAACTTCTACTCGAATGTTCGATCAATTCGATGAATTGATAAGAATGCCGTGGAGCAAGACCACTACACTATCCACCCACGTGAATCAATCACTAGGTTATTTAAATACATTCCTAGAGGAGGTGGAGAGCCGGTACAATGTAACATACTTCGGCAGAAGGACCAAAAGGTTCTTCTGATGTCCAATCCTGTACCATAAGTTACCAACAAGAGCGACTAGGCTTAGAGTTAAATAAAGCCATGTCTGTGAGTAAGACAGTCACAGAGTTAGTCGCAGAGCTCACCGAGAAAATAGGTATGCATCGACCTGTATCCGATAAAGTCAGTGCTGTAAGTGCACAGAAGAACCAGGAATATTGGAGAGAAAGGAAAGAAAGGGAACAATATTGGGAGCAAACCTGACGGAACATCGTATGAGAGGTACCGACAGAGAAGTCGTAGACCAGAGACCAGGGGGACATACAGGAAAATCACCTGGAGTGGACGAAAGCGTCGAAAAGGAAAATAGGGAACAAGGTAACCAATATAATGGCTATAATAATCGGGGCAGAGATTACAGAGGTTATAAAAAGGGTCAATGGAGAAGAGAGTATTCAGAGGAGCGTGGCAAGAGATCCACCTCTCCTCAAAAGAAAAGCAATGTCAGATGGAATGTATCCTGACAATGGCAAGCCATATGGAATAGGCAAAAGCCAAGGCCAAGGTCCCAGGCCTGAAAGCAAATATGGTAACCAACGCAGCAGGGATAACAGCCGAGACGACAGAAGACGTCGCTCACAATAAATATCACCTGGTAGATCTCCATCACCAAGGAGAATAACGACACCAAGAACTTCACCTGTAGTGAAGGAAGAAGAATTGGTCAAACAAGCATAAGGTCAATGAAAGTAAATGACCAACCACCATCGAGAAGAAAAATGGGAACCACACGAATGGAGGTGGCCGAGTCCAAATACTACTGACGAAGAGTCGGAGTCTGAGGAACCACCTTACGTTGATGACTATAGCAGTGGGGAGGAAGAAGAGGAGAAAGCTTAATAGAGTTGCTTTTTTAGACCTCACCAACCTAGACATCCCAAAGAGGGGATGATAAGAGTTGCAAAGGCATCCAACACCCATATTCTTAAATACAATGAAACATGAGACACTTGGAACGCCAAGTGATCCATGAAAGTAAGAAGTTCGAGTCAAGATATGAGAGTGTCAGGATATTACTTGCCTTTACAAATACTCGGAAGCACAGAACTTCACAAGGAACTTTCTTTCCTCGATAGTGGATCATCGATCACGATTCTAAAGAAGAAGAGATATGATCAAATAAAAGTAGATTGTAAGCTAAAATTACAACGAACAGTAAAATAGAAGTCTATGGTAAAGTCTCCTTAGAAGTAAGATTGCATAAGTATATACATACTATACAAGCACTAGTAGTAGGAGATGAATGTACCTTTAAAGGGAATATACTGAATTGGGTGTGACGTGTTATCCACACTACCCATTAGTATTAGATTTCCAGAACAATAAAATATATCATGCAAGGCGTAGTGGCCGAATACCCATGATTAACCCATTTCCTCATGAGATAGAGCTAGAATTGACTTATAAACCCAGTATGGAGCAAGAGTATCTGATCAACAAAGACGACTCCGTAAGCAGGAGCCATATAACCAAAAAGAAACCACAAGAGCGAGGAATATCAGTCCCGCCGGGTTTCGAGAATGAAGTAGGAAGTATTGCACTTCCAAAAGAAAGAACTATCGATTACATCGATACGTACGAGTTATTAAAGGATGAAGATATCCTTGATGGCCGTAATGACATAAACCGCCAACGCAGGTTATCATTAACCTCCAGAGCGCAGTTAGGAGGCGAGAAAAGTAACTGTTACCGTAGTGTTAGTCGCTTAGTCACAGAGCAGCCAGGTGTCCCTGAGCTTGGAGAGCAGCGTAAAGCGCAAGGACGTAGCACAAGTCTCCCAAGACATACAGCCGTAAGTATAGGTCTCGTAAGAAGTGAAGCGCAACGAGAATCGGGACAAGCAGTTACATGTGAGCAGCCACAGGTAGCTAGTAAGAAAGACTTACAATTGCTAGGTATGAGTCTCAATAAAAGGAATCTGCAGCGGTCAAAGACGGTCAGTAGAGGATCTCTACTATTAACAGATTTAAGTCTTAGCAGAGTAAAATTTTCAAAGGACCCGTGCCTGAGTCCCAGAGAGGCAGCACGTGATAAAAAGGATTATTACCCGTGCCTGAGTCCCAGAGAGGCAGCACGTGATAAAAAGGATTGTTACCCGTGCCTGAGTCCCAGAGAGGCAGCACGTGATAAAAAGGATTATCACCCGTGCCTGAGTCCCAGAGAGGCAGCACGTGATAAAAAGGATTTTAACCCGTGGCCGGAGCCGAAAAAGGCACCACGTGATAAAAAGACTTATAACCCGTGTCCGGAGCTTGATGGAGTCCCTCAAGCAACACGTGAGAAAAAGAATAGCAACCCGTTTGTAAAGCCCGAGATGGTGACACGTGATAAAATTGTTGAGTTATCATTGATCTCTGAAAATGACAGTAATGAGTTCTCATTAACCTCAGAAAGTGATAGAAATGAGTTATCATTGATCTCTGAAAATGACAGTAATGAGTTCTCATTAACCTCTGAAAATGATAGTAAGGAGTTATCATTAAACTCAGAAAATGACAATAATGAGTTATCATTAAGCTCGGAAAATGAAAAGAAAATTACCGACCAGACATATCCTACAATTGATTATGACACAAAACTAGTGGAAAAAGATCTTCCAAGCTTTACCGCAACCATAGCCGAAACCCGAGAGATTCCAGCAGGATGTAGGAACTTGTTTGAAGTTACCTTAGGTAATGGAAAAGGAAATTCTCTCTGCGAAAATCAGTTGATGGTGACGGAAGCTAAGAGCGACCTGAGAGAAGATGGATGTATATTCGTGAGGAGTGTGTTATCCCAGGTGAAAAAGGGAAAGATTTTAATAGAAATATTAAATCTAGGAAGGAAACCTATAAAGTTAGGAAAAGGGGAAAACATCACTAAAGTGTATGAGGTAGAAAAGGAAAAAGACCCCACGAACTCCATCCAAGACACACACATGCATGTAAACAATATACAGAACATGCATAGGAAGGTGGTAAGGAAGAAAAATTCTGAGTTCATTCACGCCACCAGAGAAACGTTAATGAAACGCATACATGATGCGGAGAAGGAGAGAGTGAGAGGAAAAGGATCAGGAGAGGAGTTACCCATCAAGTCAGCAGGGTTAATCCCCCGACAACTGTATAAGACCTATGAAAAGATACTAACTAAGACTAGTAGAAAAGGCAGTGTACTAAGGAACAGGAGTGAACTCGATCGCATGATCGACTTCTTGATGAGAAATAGAGACATCGTAGGACTGGCAGAGGACCCCATAGGGAAATACCCTGGGTATGAGTTTAAGTTAGAACTAGAACCGGATTGTCCTAAGGTGTTGTACACACAACAGTACAAACAGCCAAGAGTGTACCAGGAGGGTATTAAGAAATGGACTGAAAAACAGTTGAGAGAAGGACTTATAGAGCCCTCTATCTCACCTTTCTCGTCGCCTTTGCTGGTCGTACCCAAGAAAGATCCGAACCAGATCCGAGTGTGTGTGGATTATAGGTTAATTAATAGACACAGTATATCGGATAGGTTCCCTATACCCGACATAAACGAAACGATAAATAGCCTAGGAAGAGCAAAAATCTTTAGCACCATAGATATAAAAGAAGGATTCCATTACGTGCAACTTGCTAAAGAATCAAAGCCAGTGCTAGCGTTTCGGTCACCACTGGGATCTTTCCAACCCACAGTGTTACCAATGGGGTTGAAACAAGCGCCTGCAGTGTTCAGCAGGGTAATGCAAACCACGTTGTCGGGATGCATTGGAATAGCATGTCTTAGTTATGTAGATGATATAGTGATCTTTGCAGAGGATCTGGAGTCTCACTACAGGAACTTAAAAAAGGTTTTTGACGCTTTAAGGAGATGTAATTTAAAGATAAAATTGGACAAATTTGCATTCTTTAAAAAGGAAGTTACCTTTTTGGGATTCTTGATATCCGATAAAGGGATCACAGTTGATCCGGAGAAAATAAGAACCCTCAAGAAAATCAAGAGTCCAAAAGATGTCCCAGAAATTCGGTCTATTATGGGATTCTTTAATTTCTTTAGAAATCTAATCCCGGACTTTAGCAGTATAGCGGCACCAATAAACAAGTTGCTAAAGAAGAAGGAAAAGTTCGAATGGGAAACTGAGCAAGAGGAGGCATTGCAGAAGCTAAAGGACTTGCTAGCGCAAGAACCTCTATTGCAATACCCAGACTATGATAAGGAGTTTATCATAGTAACGGACGCTTCAAAGCAAGGGCTTGGTGCAGTATTATTACAGGAAGATGAAACCGGTAATGAAAGGCCTGTAAGTTTCGCCAGTAGGACGTTGACGAAAGGCTAGAAGAACTATTCCATTACGGAAATGGAAGCACTAGGTATTGTGATCGCTCTAAAGAAATTTAAGAACATGCTATATAGATATCCCATCACAGTACGATGTGATCACACTGCCGCCATTGCTATATTTGCAAAGAAGGATTATCCTTCAGCACGATTGGCAAGATGGTCCCTTATCGTGAGTGACTTTTGCCCTAAATTCGAATACATTAAAGGGAAAAAGAATCAAGTGGCAGACTTTCTATCCAGATATATCCCAGAGGATAGAGAGGCATATAGTGATGAAGAAAGCGAGGAGAGCATCGATTTCGTCAAACCAGAGATCAAGAAGCCTATAGTCATGTCATTAGACGCTGACGCGATAGGCAAGGCGCAAAAGAATTGTCCTACGTTGAGGCAGTTGTATGAGGAATTGGAGAAAGGAAGGAAAATAACAGGCTATAGAATGTTTAAAGGTATGATCTTTGTGAGGAAAGGAGAAAGTTATAAAATATATATACCGGATAGTCTTACCGAAACTGCGGTAATGTTGGCCCATGCAGCATACGAGTCAGGTCACACAGGGATTGACAGGACGATGAGAAGATTAAAGAGAAGATTCTACTTTAGAGGAATGAGGAAGGTAGTAGAAGAATATTGCCAGCAATGCCATATATGTCAATCGGTCAAAGGAAATGACCCTGTGAAAGCGAAACTGGGTCAGTATCCATTAGCAAATACACCATTCGAAAAGGTAGCAATGGATCTACTGGGACCAATACCCAGAACAACACAAGGACATCAGTATATCCTTGTATTCAAGTGTCAAATTACCAAATATGTAGAGTAAGTAGCGCTTAAACATCGCGACGGCCCAACCATGGTTAGGTATTTAATTGAGAGAATAATAGTGAATCACACCTGTCCCGGAACATTGGTGTCAGATAATGCAGGAGAGTTCAAGGGGACAATGATGAAGGAAATTTGTAAGAGGTTTGGGATAAAGAAAGTCGAAATAGCTGTCAGAAGTCCATAGAGTAATAGCAGCGTAGAGAGAGTTAACAAAGATATAGAGAATTACTTACGTTGTTATGTGAAGAAAAACCAGAAGGACTGGGATCAGTTCCTACCCATAGCCCAAGCTACGATAAATAACACTTACAACGCCAGCATCAAGTCGGATCCTCATTTTATGTTGTATGGCTACACCAAGCGAATGCCAGCAGAACTCCCGAACAGTTCGATAATTAAGGATAAGAAGGTAGAGAATACTAACACTGATTCGGATAAGATAACCGAGATTCTGTATAATAGAATCAGGAGGATTAGAGAACATGGAAAAGAAGTGTTAGAAAGAGAAGTGAGGAAATATACATTACAAAAAGATAAAGGAAGAAAATTTAGAGAGGTCAGGACGGGAGATGTAGTATATATGAAGACCGTAAAACCACCTAAATTGTCACCAAAGCTATACCGTAAATGGAGAGGACCATTACGCGTGGAAGGCATAGCGAACCAATTTTTTTATGGTAATGTATATATTCTGAGGGATCCACTGAATAACAAGATCTATAACTGTCATGCTGACAACTTTAAGATCGTGAAGGCAATAGGTAAAGAGAAGGCATATGAACCAAAAGGCGATAAGTGTAACGATACAGAGGGGCAGGAAAGGAAGGTAAAAGAAAGTGCTAAGAGGAAGCCGACTCCAGACAGATATGGGGAAGGAGAATTTGATGACACTGACGAGGAGGACGATGGCAAAATGGTGTACTACCCATCACCAGAGGCAAAGGTAATGAGGAGATCCGATCTGCCTGAAAACCTGCAGGATAATACTGACAGAGAAAGTATAAAGGAAAATAGGACCGAAGTAACTGACGTCTACACTAACAGACCAACAGATCCAGAATGGGACCACATGGAAGGAACAGAAGATATACAGGAATATACCGAGTCAGATACCAGAGTACCACCAACAGCTGAAGAAGCTCCTTCCGAAGGAGAAGAATCACCTGTGTCCGTAAGGCCAAAACGTAAAGATCCGGATAAAGACTATAAACCACCACCTCAAGGGTACACAACCATAATAAGATCTCCAATTAAAACACGCAGCAAAGAAGCGTCAGTACAACCAACGACCAACCTTACCGAAACACCGAAAAGGAAAAATGTAAGGTTCGACCCCGTAATAACTAAACGGAAGTATTACCAAAGTTCCAAGGAGTAGGAGATTATTGTAAATATAATGTAACTATAATTACGCAAATGAGCGAGTGGTATGAGTGTAGAGTGACTGTTAGAAAATAAATAACGTACCTTAACTATTTTAATTGAACTAACCCATCACACTTTTATATATATCTATGTATATATATTTTAGAATGAACGCTGTTGCATGTATTCTGTCAGGAGAACCCGACGCATTAACACAACTCGCAGCCTTTAAAATCGGCGTGCAGATATGCACAAGCAAACGAGTAAAACGCACACTAGAAAGACGGATTTTAGGATACGAAAGTTTTGATTTAGATCGGTATGTATTCAATATAATTGCAAATCCTAAAATTGTACCTATAGAATCTCCCATTTCCAAGAAAGGGAACTCAGACAAAACCATACTATTACATTATATATCCACACAATTACAAATGATAGGGATGCCAAAATGCCTAATTAATATTATCATTGTATGGGTAAATATTATTTTCCAGAACACCCTGAGATTCATAATTAATAAACAACACAGATTGTACCAAACTGTCGGTGATACTTTGCTAGGCTTATTAGATGCAAAATGTTATGAAGCCAAAGGTAGCGTAAGAATGTCAGTAGTGACACGGAAAATGATGGTATATTCTGCAAGCTCAGAAGCCATAAACAAATATGTTGAATGGTTTACGCCATTTGTTCTGTATGATTCCTGGACGGAAGGAATTCGTGACTATGTAAGGGATGGCATCGCAATAAAGGTTCAGGCCATATGTGAATATCTATATGAAAGGAAAGCTTGGATGTCATTGACAGAGGTATATATAACGCTGATGGACAGAGCAGGAAGAATGGAGTTGTCGTTCCAGATGGAACCGACAGAAACTTTCGACGAAACGTATCGATTTTTGATAATGAATTTGTCTTTGGGATGCAAGAGATTAGCGTACAGGCATGCGAAGTATCAAGACAAATTGGGCTTAGTTAAGATTCTGTTGTTATGGAGGAATAGAGCAGTATTGATGTCGGAATGTAGGTTTTTATTTCCCCATCTACAGAGTACATATAGTATAATAAAACATATAATAAAGAGAATGGAACAGGAGGACGAATACCCTATTAACTTCCCATTATTGATTAATTGGTTCTGTAAAAGAATGAGGGAGTTTTATAGCGGAGAAGATAACGTAGTTGACGCGAGATTTGTATTATACTGATTGTTGAAGTTGTACGTAACACTCATGAGAAGAATGAACTGATATACGAGGCCATAGAGGTATTCATGAAAGGGAAAACGACTATGGCGATAAGGGAACTATACAGCAAGGTATGTATAAGAAGTTGGGAGAACAAAGCTTTTAGGATAAGCAAATTAGTTAAAGACATGGTATCCCCAGAGATTAAGACGTCGTTACAATTAGCACTGAGGCCAACCGAATCACCACCAGTGATGCTGTTATTCCAAGAGTGGGTAGCGAGGCGACAGTTCGAATGGATTGACATAGTACTAAGAGAGAATATAGGTAATGTAATGGTAGGAGTCAATCTTCTCGACAAGAAAGCGGTAAGATACGCTTTAGACCCCACTTACTCAGTGATTTGGTCACTAACGTGGTCAGGAAACAGATATACCATTCAACACGCTGACAGCCATCGTACAAGGCATTATCACCATGGTTTGGTGGAATAGAATTGACTGAAACAATAGCATTAATACACATATAACATGAAAATTTAAGTTTATACTTCCATTAATAACCTTTTAACTAATTAATAATTGCCATTTGGCATACCGAAGTAGTTTCAGAAACACTTTCACCTACAATTTAATGTATATATCAACATATTTGATTGACCAATTTATTATTATCATTATTATCAGGTATATATAGATATATATATATATTATTATTACTATTTATTTAAATGCCATGATAAATTTCAAGTTCGAATATTATTGTTTTATCTACATCCGCCGAAGAATGAATGAATTTTAAAGGTATTCCCCGATATGATTATGACAGACAGTCTACGTATACAGACACACATAAACTAATATACATACAAACATTTTAATCATCACCACGCGCATAGTGAATCGCACGTTTCGCTCACACAAATGTTCATACACCAAAGATACGAGGTACTAATAATTATTTTTGATTATGCGTTGCATTTGATTTAATATTCATACTTAATTTATTGTATATGTATGTGTAAATTTAATAATGACACACGATTTGGTAATTTGAGTGAAGGAACGAAAGGTTATGTTTGAATATTTATGTATACCAGTACAATGATTATTTTGATGCCATATATTACCAGTAATAGTGCTCTGATTAATGAGAATTTGTCTCCAATTGAGAATGATGAATGCATCGAATATATGTACATATATAATATTATTGATATTATTAGTATTATTATTAGTATTATTAATAACATATTATTATTATTATTATTTCACTATTCTTATTATTATTATTATTATTATTATTTCGAATGACAAGAAAATTGAGAAAAGTGAAAGTGAATGACTAACATAACACCGGATATTGATTTTATGTACAAAAGCTTAAAATTCTTTGCAGTATATATATATATTTTATGTAAGAATCTGAAACAGCTGAACAGCTGATGATTATAGATATAAATATATACATGTATGTATATTCTAGATATATATGTATATAGTCCCTGTTCGTAGTTACGACACGTACAGTAGTCCCTGTTCGTATTTGCGAAACTTTATTCTATTTTTGGAATGATGACAGATATGTATTTATTTATAAATACATACATGTATTGCTTAAAAAGGAATTTAGATTTTATTGGTACATTTAGATATTAATTTTTTTTATTGCCTATTATTTTACATTCAATAATGTTTATATATATTGTTTTATTGTTTATCACTCGTAAACAAATGATTTTACGTATTTGTAACGTCATAGCCTTAATGATGCATATTTTATTTTGGAATTTATTATTATTATTAGTTTTATTGAATTTGCTTCTCATTTTATTTTGCTTTGACTGTAAACCAACAAAAGAAATGGTTCTACAGATATGTATTAACGTAGATTATTACATTGATTTGATTATTGATTGATATTTGTCTTCCAAGTTTATATTTAGTTTGAATTCCAGTTGTAATACTGTAGTATTTTATAATATTATTGATTGATATGTTTTACTGAATAATATTGTTTTTCGTGCGAATACCCACATAGAATGTACACATTTAGTTTATGTAGGATTGTTTTTGTTTTGTGTTTAATTTGCATAAATTTTATCATTTTTATATTGCACATGAAGTGTTTTCGTTGATTTTGTAATGCTCTGCATTTTTCATCGGAGGGGAGGAGGCATTCTATAAAGCCGCAAACAACCCGTATCATTTTTCACGCTTGTTTTTCACTTTATATTTGGATAAAAGCTTGGTAAACTAATTATATCTGATTTTCATTTATTTAATTGGAAATTTACAAGACAATGCCGCTAACATTATAATTCACTTTAAATGTTTTGTATTAATTTATTAGTATTTATATGTTCTTGTAAGAAAAGGACATCTCCCTTAATTAACTTAATTAGTATTTATCTGTTTTCATATTAAAAGAACATTCCCCTTAATTAACTTAATTAATGTAGAAGTCCAAAGTACCAAGATCATTGTTATTACTCTTATTATTATTATTACTATTCATATATTTGTTCTCGTTATAACAATGATCATAACCACCAAGACTATTATTATTATTAATATTAATGTGTTTTCAAGAAGGCTAATGTAATATTTCGCAATGCTTTGCTCGCCGTGGGCGATAAGCAGCAGGATATATTTCCCATCCAAGTGGCGCCATGTGACGCATTATGACGTCAGCACGCCCTACTATATAACGACGCCTTCGCGCACCTCAAGCCGCAGTCGGCGTAATGACACTTTGCTCTTATATTAGCACATTAGCGATCTGGAGAACAACCGGCTCATTTCTTCAAAAGCCGCCGGTTTAGATCTAGAGACACGCCGGAGGTTGTCTTCAACAACCTGTTATGAAATTATAGTAATTTAGAATAAATTTAGTTTACCAATCTTTGAACAAAATTGTAAGTTGAAAAATCAACTTAAAATTGAGAAAAACGAAAACATAAAAATTATTCTCAAATACATATTTATATATATATATATATATATATATATATATATATATATATATATATATATATATATATATATATATATATATATATATATATATATATATATATATATATATATATATATATATATATATATAGTATATATATATATATATATATATATATATATATATATATATATATATATATATATATATATATATATATATATTGCGAATGTGCATATATATCATATACACAAGTATGTACGTATATATATATATATCTATATATATATAAAAATATATATATACAATGTCTTTTTATAATTAATTCAGACATATAGGAACAGAATAGACGTGGTTCTCTGTTAGGGCTTTTATCTCTTTTCTGTACATTTAATTCTCTTATTTCCGTATCTCTCTTTAATGCTCTTTACGATATTAAAATATTATCGATATTAGAATCTATATTTAATCTTATTAGTCAGGAAAGTGGGTTCGCATAATCTAAAATAATTAATAAATATATAAAGGATTCAATCTCTTCCTTATACCTGTTAAAACATAAAAGGAGACGAATTCACGCTCTGTGGTCAACAGATTAAAGGACAAAAGAAGGACGTCTCTTTTGTCTCAAATACTTATCATTATCGTGTCACCTGTGGTGCTAGCGCTAAGCCATTTAAGTACTTCCACAATTGAACCTGTTTACCCGTTAGGAAATAACACTATAAGAAAAGCCACGGAGTAACCTGTGGGCGTCCAGACTTAGCAAAAAGTACTGTGTAGAAAAGCTGGGATTAAAGACCCCAGATCTAGCACATAGGAGGAAGCGCACACGATATATATATATATATATATATATATATATATATATATATATATATATATATATATATATATATATATATATATATATATATATATATATATATATATATATATATATATATATATATATATATATATATATATATATATATATATATATATATATATATATATATATATATATATATATATATATATATATATATATATATATATATATATATATATATATATATATATATATATATATATATATATATATATATATATATATATATATATATATATATATATATATATATATATATATATATATATATATATAGGGAGCCGTTAGGCACCGGTTCTAATGAAATCTGGTTGTTATGCAGCGAATTTCATCAATGTAAGATGAGGGTAGGCTGAGCGTACCCTCATATAGTTAGTCCTGGAACACCTGGATTTTTGAAACCGGTGCTATTATCTCTCTGGTGGTGTAGAGAAGGAGAAGTATCTTGAGGAGATTGGATGTTCTTCGTGTCCTCTCCCTGACAGATGAGCCAACTTTGCAACGCCTGCCTTTGTTGGAAATGCCACTTCAAGGGGGGAACCCAAGTCGAGGGCAAAGGGAAATGTTAAACTGTGCTATCCTTTGAATGAAAAAAACGTTGGCAGCTTCTTCAGAATTTTCTTTCTGGTGGAACTGAAACTTCTTTCGGAATAACTGGTGATTCTTCTGAAATGGCTGCTGCTTTTAGCTTCTTCTGTCTTGTAAATAAAGTGAATGTACAAGTTACCTGCTTAGGAGTCCTTCTAAAATAATTTCGAAAAGAGAAGGTTTGTGTGAAATAAGCAAATTATTTTTAATTTTTAATATTCTTTTCTTAATTTTATTAAAAATGCATGGAACTTTCGGCAGACAAAATAGATTATCAAACTTTAATCGCAATTTCAAATCTTGCATTACAAATCTAGCTCGATCAGGTCGACCCCATGCTCTTTCTGGAATGCTACAAACCCAGACTCCTTCCTGAAATTTTTCTGGAGACTCAACCCTAACACTGTGGGTGTCCCTCCCTTAGAGGAAATGGAGTAACAACAACATTTCATTTTTTTCAGCCTCTTTCCTGACCACCATCCTTTATTAGGAATGGTGGCGTAGCTACAGCATCCAATTTTTCAACTTCCTTACTGAACCAATTTGAGAATTTAACAACATCTCGAAGAGCTATGCTCAAAACAATTCACCTTCTTCCCCCTTATGGGCTAATAGGGTAGCCCGGAACAACACTTTTCTGATTGATGACCCCATTTTGAACATTTACCGTTTATTTCTTTCTCTGAGATTACTTTAGTGACGTATATATATATATATATATATATATATATATATATATATATATATATATATATATATATATATATATATATATATATATATATATATATATATATATATATATATATATATTAGGGATGGAGTAAAGTATCGGTATCGGTATCGGTATATTATCGGCAAGTATCGGCATATTTTCCGATATCCGGTATCGGTATCGGTATCGGCAAAAAAATTTGTATAGGAGTAAAGTATCGGTATCGTAAAGTATCGGTAGTAGTATCGTATCGGTATCGTAGTATCGGTAGTAGTATCGGCAAGTATCGGCATATTTTCAGGTAGGTATCGGTATCGGGTATCGGGTATCGGCTTCGGGGAATTTTTAGGTATCGGTATCGGTAAAAATTTTGGTATCGCTCGATCCCTAATATATATATATATATATATATATATATATATATATATATATATATATATATATATATATATATATATATATATATATATATATATATATATATATATATATATATATATATATATATATATATATATATATATATATATATATATATATATATATATATATATATATATATATATATATATATATATATATATATATATATATATATATATATATATATATATATATATATATATATATATATATATATATATATATATATATATATATATATATATATATATATATATATATATATATATATATATATATATATATATATATATATATTATATATATATATATATATATATATATATATATATATATATATATATATATATATATATATATATATATATATATATATATATATATATATATATATATATATATATATATATATATATATATATATATATATATATATATATATATATATATATATATATATATATATATATATATATATATATATATATATATATATATATATATATATATATATATATATATATATATATATATATATATATATATATATATATATATATATATATATATATATATATATATATATATATATATATATATATATATATATATATATATATATATATATATATATATATATATATTATATATATATAGCTAAGCTTAAATGCAACCGCATAAATTTTTTACGATCCCATTCGCATTATTAAAAAAAAAAAAAAAACAAAACGCAACCGTGGTTAGGAAAATTTCCAAAACTGCAGCCACATTCGAGGTTTTTGCTTCTGTTTTAATAGAAAAAAATTAAATTTTTATTTTACCTACACTTATATATATATATATATATATATATATATATATATATATATATATATATATATATATATATATATATATATATATATATATATATATATATATATATATATATATATATATATATATATATATATATATATATATATATATATATATATATATATATATATATATATATATATATATATATATATATATAGAAAGAGAGAGAGAGAGAAAGAGAGAGAGAGAAAGAGAGAGTCAACTATGCATGACTCATAATGAGTTACGTGAGTTGAGTGTAAGTTAGCTTCTCATGGTTATTGATTCGAAATTTAGAGGGGACATCTAAAGGCTTCAAAAATTTGAATTTCAATCAAAAGGCTGCCATATATATATATATATATATATATATATATATATATATATATATATATATATATATATATATATATATATATATATATATATATATATATATATATATATATATCAATTTTTTAAAACCAATAAATTAAAACAGTAAGAATTAAAAACTAAAGCGAGTTAATAAAGAAGAATAAAAAATATCATAACAAAGGCAGAGATTAAAAAGAAAAACTGTCTGACGTTTCGGAACTGAACTTTTTGTTCCCTTTTATTATTACCCTGTGCAGAATCCCTTGCCTCTTTTTGGTTTTCTTTGAAATTCATTATATAAAATTCATCTTTTTTTACCTTTCCCGACAAATTGACTGTTGCTTTAATTTCTAATTCCACCTGTCATATAGTAAAATCGGGAGGAGTTTGCAAGGTGCCCTGAGAAATTTGTCAGGAGGCTTACTTCGGTGAAATCATAATAAATTTGAATACCCGCATTGAGCAACATAAGCCTGACATCAGGAGATTAAACCATGGCAACGCCATATTCCTTCATATCACTCAACAACATGTAATAAATTGGAATAACATAAAATTTATTTTTTCATCCAATTCAAAAGACCTCAATCGGCTTGTGGAGTCCTTCTTTATAAAATATACTAAAAACTTTAAACTTTCTACAGGCTTTTTTTTTTTTTTTTTTTTTGAAATTATTTAAAAAATATTTTCAAAAAATATTTTCTTACGCCAGCCACCCTTGTCTAGTCTGTTTTTATTATATTTTGAAAACCCGCCTTTTGTCGGACTTCCTACGTGTTAAATTGTCTCCACTTTCCTATTATTTCCGATGAATGAACAATAAGTTGAGTTCCGAAACGTCTGACAGTTTTTCAATAAAATCTCAACTTTTGTTATGATATTTTTATTCTTCTTTGTTCACTCGTTTAGTATTTTGTTTCTTAATATTTTAATTTAGTGGTTTTAAAAACTCATATATATATATATATATATATATATATATATATATATATATATATATATATATATATATATATATATATATATATATATATATATATATATATATATATATATATATATATATATATATATATATATATATATATATATATATATATATATATATATATATATATATATATATATATATATATATATATATATATATATATATATATATATATATATATATATATATATATATATATATATATATATATATATATATATATATATATATATATATATATATATATATATATATATATATATATATATATATATATATATATATATATATATATATATATATATATATATATATATATATATATATATATATATATATATATATATATATATAGTAAGAATTTTATATTGCAAATGTTAAATTTAATTAAATTCTTACCTTTAGTTAAAATTCTCTTAATTATTAAATGTTGCTAAAGTTTAAGACCCTAAATCACCCACCCTAAGTTTAACTCTCCAGCGCTAGATTATCAAAACCTAGTTTAGGCTAAAATAAGGTCTACTATTAACTTTTTTATTAATTTTTATAGTTTCATTAAGAAATGAATCTTGGAATATTATTTTATTAATGATGACCAATAATAAACAATATTAACTTAACTAGACACAATTAGTTTCAATAGTTTAAACTTTTTAAAGTATCACAATTTCAATAGAAGCTTTCAGTACAAAATCAAGAACAATACTGTATTTAAAATGTACGACTGTTATGTAATTTTTACTACTAATGCGCGTGCGCTTTTTTGCGCTTTTAAATATGTATATTCATTTAAATAAACCAAGTAAATTTTAATGTCACAATATTAATTAAATTTTTACAGTTAAATATATTAAAATTTTATAAATATTTTACTATTAATAGTTTTTTAATTTTATTGTTTTATAAAATTATTTTACACTCCCACAAAATTATTGTATTTGTGAGACAAATACAATCAACTTACTTTCATGGAAATGTTAAATTCACAAATTAATTAAGGTTTCACAAAAAATGTATTTAATTCACATGTTATTTAATTTGGTTTTATTCATCAAAGTCTTCACTATAATCTTTGATGAATTTTCTACACTTTTCAGCTGCTTTACGTTTAGGTTTGGTTACAACTGAAGTATTATTATCTTGGTCTTTGATAGGGTCTATATTATCTATGTCATTGTTCGGTGAATTGTCTTCAATTGGTGCATTTTCACTATGAGTAATAGATAATTCAAGAGGGTACAAATTTACTATTGAGTGGTATGCTATTTGACCATTACCTTGCCTCAGTTTTACAGAGCGAATTTTATTGTCATAGCCAATAACCACTTCCAAAACCTTTCCAAGGAGCCAAAAAGGTCTAGGTTTCACTGGAGATCTTATCAAAACCACATCACCTACTTTGATTTTATTTTCCCAAGAGATTTGATATAGATCTCTGCTATGCTCCCTAAGGCTTAAAAGATAACTTTCAAACCAGAGTTTTCGGAAATTTTCTAGGATGTTCTCATTTTGTTCTAAAGTTTGTTCAACCCTAGCTTGACTATGACTATCAACCCAAGTATCATCATATTCCTCTTTGAGTATAAGAGAAGTGTTACAATGCAACTTTAAGAAAGAATTAGGTGTTATGGGTTGTAAGTTGTCAGAGTTTGAGACATATGTAAGTGGTCGGCTATTAATAGCATTCTGAATATTTGAAAGATTTGTAAGTAGCTCAAAATATGTTAACTTAGAACGACCTATAACTTTATACATACAGCTCTTGACTACCTTGATCATTCTTTCCCACATTGCACCAATGAAAGCACTAAACAAAGGAATTTTAATGTGTTTGATATTAAATTTAGAAAGTTCAGCACTAAATTCACTTGATGTTAAAGCTTTATTTAAAATATCAGTACTTTTAGAAAATGTTTTAGCATTGTCACTATACAAGTAGTGAGGAATGTTGTAATAATTACAAAAACGTTGAAAGGCATATAAAAAATTAGTAACTGACATATCTGGTAACAACTCTAAATGGATTGCCCTTATATTCAAGCAGGTGAATATTAATATGAACATTTTATTACTTGTATTTGTCACAGGATCTCTGACCCATACATTACCTGTATAATCTATACCTGTATGTTGAAAAGGGTGTGATTAATTTTAAGTGATGTTTTGGTATGCTAGAATACTTTGGGTACTTAAAAGCAAAAATATTAATTTTTTTGCACAAGATGCAATGATTAATCACATTTTTTATTACAGATCTTGACTGAGGTATCCAAAACCCTTGAGATCTTATATAATTCAAAGTAAAACTTAAACCCAAGTGATATACTATACTATGGCAATGTATTATAAAAAGCTTTGCAAAATGGTGAAACTTTGACAAAAAGGATTGGGTTATGGACATTGTAGTCAAAATATAAACATTTTGATATTCTTCCTTTTGTTCTTAGAATATTATTTTCATCAAGGAATAAATTTAAATTTAATACTAAAACAGGGATATTATTTGACTTTACTTTAGAACTTAAATATTCAATTTCTGTGGAGAAATGACAAGACTGCATTTGTTTGATCCAATAATGCAAGGACTTGATATTTGGATTACACTGAGTTTTCAAACAAAATGGTTTAAACACATAAGAGGTGATATTAATTACCTTTTGATAGGATGAGTAATTTGGTAATATCAAAAATAGGAATAGGTTGTTCATTTACAGTAGTATTAACATTTACAATAGTTAAATGTTTAATATCAGGTGATACACTTAAAAGTGGATACTGAGGCCATTTACTAAGGTCATTGGTAAGAAATTCTGGACCATGTAACCAAGTATCCATTACTTCACTAAATTTTTTATAATTAATACCACGACTGACCAGATCTGCTAAATTAAATTTAGTATTCACATATGAATAATGAAAACTTATTTCATATGTTTCTCTTAAATGATTAATCAATAAGTTAAAATCTTTCAGCCTGTTTTTAATATATTTGGATTTCAATTTTGTTTCTTTGGTTAACATCCAATTTAAAACTACTTGTGAATCCACACATAAATTTATAAACTTAAAATGAATA
>SEYY01021756.1:0-32500 GCA_009176605.1 Armadillidium nasatum
CCCTATTACACTAGACATACACAATTATTATTACTTACTTTTCTAGCAGAACCTAATTCGACTTATCATAACCTGAACTACCGAAATTGCCATAAAAAGAGGCCTTACCTACACAAGAACTTGCCGTAAAAGAGACCTAACGTACACAAGAACATTTGCACGACATAGTAGCCTAGGGCTAATTATAGGTATAAAAATATCGATTAAATAAAATATCAACAAAAAAATATTGATATAAAAATATCGAAAGTCAGAAACAATCTACACCAAAGCCCAAAGGTAGACAACTCCTTAACCTTTACCTAATAATAATACTAATAATTATTATTATTATTTGATTAAACATGAGGAGACAATGCATAGTTTTATCTCTCGTCTGTCAAGTTAGCAAAAGATTTTAGCTAAAGATTTTAAGGACAAACTTAAGAGGACAAATAGGACAGACAACCACAGTGTAAAAGTAAATAAATAAATAAGAATTATTAAAATATTTAAAAATATATATATATATATATATATATATATATATATATATATATATATATATATATATATATATATATATATCATCATCACTCATGGGTTGGGGGGTACAGGGGGCAGAGCCCCCATAGATAAATGTTTTTCCTGACGACGATTTGGGTATAGCACCGTATTCGTTAAATTTATTATTTTTTTAAACATATTTTACTATTTCTTACTTATATATATTTATTTATTTTTACACTGTTGTTATCTGTCATATTTGTACCATGAAGTTTGTCCTTTAAAAAAATCTTTAGCTAAAACCTTTTGCTAACTTGACAGACATAATAGATTTGTACTTTATACTATATTTAGGTGACCTAGGTCTAGATTCATTTTTCACAATGATAGTCTTATACATAAGCATTACAAAGCAATTAAATTCACTGCAACAATTAACAATTTATTGTAATGTCATAAAAATATTATGTAAGATATTTTATTTATTAAACCACTCACATAAAAATAAAATAAAAAAAAACAAACAAACAAAACCAGTACCAATTTACCAAACTTATTCAATGTATTCTTAAAACATTTATTCAATCTCGGAAACTTCACCTCCAAAAAATACAACAGACCATAGTTGCCAACTAAAAAAAGATTCCAAATAATATTTAAATTTTATAAAAATTCAATTCACTGTATTTAAATTTTAAAGAAAACAAGTAAACTATGTTATATTATTTTTAAAAATATTTTATGGCTCTGTGCTGATATTTAATTTTAATTAATATTATTATATCATTATTAAGATAAATAGTAAAATAAAAAAATATTTATTTTTGGCGTTGGAATTCACCACACTAAAATTGTGAAGGAAAATAAATGTAAATTTTTATAATTAGAAAATAAGTAAATAGTGACAGTTAGAGCTTTTAATAGAATATTAAATGTATGTATGTAAGTGAATTGGTCCGATTAAATCAATTATTTAAAAAAAAGAAATCATCTTGGGGAAAAAAAAACTTTGTGATTGATTGCTGAATGCTGGCCCATTTCAATCCTAAAGCTTTTTATTCTATTTGGTTCCCTATTTTTTTATTCTCCTCTACAGTACTACACAATTCTATGGAATAAGTTAGCCAAATAAGCTTTTTTAGAAAAAGTCTATATTTATAGATACTAGAAAGATTTGTTTATTTATTTTTTAATTAAATGAAATTTGTGATTAATGAAGGTAGTTTCATCATGGTCTTACTCGTACAGCTTCCAAAAAAAAAAAAATAATTAAATAATAAAAATTAAAAAAATAAATAAATAAAAATAATTAAATAAAAAAACTTTTTTGTTGAAATTTTAAAATTAATAAATTTTATATAACTTAATCTCCTTTTACAGTAAATACCTAAAGCCAGAATTTAAAAGTAAAACAGTGGTGCAGATTTCAATAATTTGGCAAAAAAAAATAATTGGACGTTGATTCTCCTCCTCAGCTGAATAAATTTAAATTTATGTCAATTAATTTTAATTTATTTTTTCTTAATCACTTGATACTCCTGAAATTTTACATGAATGCAAAAATGCGTAAGACGCCCAATTATAGGCCTTCCCAAAGTTGTATGTTGGTACCTTCGAAACTAATATTTTCATTCCAAGAAATGGTTCGAGCCTTTTGTTTTTTATTACTCCTTTTCATACATTTTGGGATGGTAGTTTTAAAGGTACTAACATACACCTTTGGAACTGTTCATAATTGGGCAACTTACGCATTTTTACATTCTTGTAAAATTTCAGTAGTATCAATAGTTTCCGAGATCTCAGGCCTTTGATTTTTCTTTTTTTAAGTAACGTTTGGTCGTTTGACCAATCTAGCCCAAATTTATAAAAGTTCCGCTATTTACTTTCAAACTCCTTTATTTTTTTGTACACTCTTTGAAGCACAAAAAGTTAATTTTTTCACTCTCGTTTTCAGTATCGATTGGCAACTCTTTACTTGTTTGTAGTAGTACCACCTCCTTTCTGGTCACCTCTGTTTAGAATAATTTTCTTTCATTTTCTTCACTCTAGAAACGCATTTATGTCATCTCAGATAATTACATCAGGGAAGGATATTGTGCGGATCTTTTTCTCTATGTTATACCTTTCCATAAATTGGGTATTTATGTCCATCATTAACATTTAAAACAAAATTAAGAAACTAATTTAACTTCATTTAAAGAACATAAAATTTCTATCAAGGCTGGATAGTCGGTAACTTTTTTGCCAGTTATTTTAAAATTATGTGGCTCCAGTTTCAGCTATCAACCCTTCTATTTCGAGAAAAACTTATGATACAGATAAAAACTTTGCTCCAACAAAAACATTACTATTTTGACTTTTATATTTGGTACAACTTTTTATAAATGCATCGTTGCCGTTAGATTAGGCCTACTACCATATAACACCAAATATACATATACATATATATATATATATATATTATATATATATATATATATATATATATATATATATATATATATATATATATATATATATATATATATATATATATATATATATATATATATATGGCTTAGGTGTAGATTGTTTCTGACTTTCGATATTTTATTTTAATCGATACTTTTATACCTATAATTAGCCCTAGGCTATTATGTCTTGCAAACGTTCTTGTGCACGTTAGGTCTCTTTTACTGCAAATTCTTGTGTAGGTTAGGCCTCTTTTTACGGCAATTTCGGTAGTTCAGGTTATGATAAGTCGAATTAGGTTCTGCTAGAAAAGTAAGGAATAATAATTGTGTGTATGTCTAGTGTAATAGGGCCGTAGACCTCTAATTCTCGGCAAAGTTCTTGTTTATTTAAATTAGGCCTCTTATATTTTCGATTATCGATATTTTCGGACAATCGAAAGTCAGAAACAATCTACACCTTTACCTATATATATATATATATATAATATATATATATATATATATATATATATATATATATATATAATATATATATATATAATAAAGCAGTAGGCTTGAATGCCACGGCAACCTTCCATCAATCAGTTAGGCCTGTATCACACGGCAATCTTCGGTCGTTCAGGTTATGATAAGTCGAATTAAGTACGCTAGATAAGTAAATAATAATAATAATAATAATAGTAATAACAATAATTAATAATAATAGTAATAATAATAATTAATAATAATAATAATAATAATAATAATAATAATAATAATAATAATAATAATAATATAATAATAATTAATAATAATAATAATAATAATAATAATAATAATAATAATAATAATAATAATAAAAATAATAATAATAATAATAATAATAATAATAATAATAATAATAATAATAATAATAATAATAATAATAATAATAATAATAATAATAATAATAATAATAATAATAATAATAAAATTGGCATAAATGAAATGAAAGCTAAATAATAATAATACGAATTTCAATAAATTTACATTGATATATCGATGTTTTGAAATATCAATATTTCCAAGTATCGAAGACTGTATTACAGTACATTGCAGAAAAAAATAACGGAACATTCGAAGGACAAATATGGCAACCTGTTATTCAATTGATTTTGCTATTTTTGTACAAACGAAGGCCAGTCGAAGAACAGTTGCTTCACCATTCGTAGTAAAAATATCAGTTTTTTCTTTTTTTTTTAATAGTTTCTCTTTTTATAATTTATTTATATTACTCGACCGAGAAAGAAAAGTATGTGTAGAATGCATGTAAACATATTTTGAGTTCATATTTTCAATATAGTGAAAATAGGAGAGGTTCGTGCTATATCAAATTATTACCGTACTTTACACTATATTTAGGTAACCTAGGTCAAGATCCATCTTCCACAATGATTGTCTTATACATAAGCATTACAAAGCAATCAAACGCACTGCAACAATTAACAATTTATTGTAATATATCAGAAAAATATTATGCAAGATATTTAATTTATCAAAAAACTCACATAATAAAACACAAACAAAACCAGTACCACTACCACGCTTCAAAGTATTCTTTATTTACTTGAACACTTGTAGTATATTAATGGTCGTAAGGCAACAGGGGCCTGGGGCCTATTGACCATTGCTTCAATCTTCAAAAATGCTTCGCCCATAAGGGCACGTAGTAAAACAACTAGTAATCCAAATTAAATCCACACCGAAGGCCGGAGCAGCCATTGTGTGTAACCGGACCACACGTCAACTCCAGCCTCCGGGAGTCAAAACCCCCATCATAGGAACATAGGAACATAGGAAAAATAGAGACAGTTAGAAGCCACAAGGGCCTATCGAGACTGTCCCAGTCCAAACAAATATTAACTATCAATACTAATACATGCACAAAGACTAGGTCTGTCCTATCCCTAGTTATCAGTTTACTCATGCAAAGATAAAAAATAACACCAAGGCCAGTTTTACATGCAATATTCAATGAACCATCACCCACTACAAAAAAATAAACTGCCAATTAGGCTTGGTCATAGGTTGATCTAAAAATACAAATATACCCACCAATTTGGCTTAGTCAAGTTATTCTATATAATACCTAAACTATCCATATATCTATCTAGCCCCTTTTTAAATTTGACAAGAGAATCACAATCAACAATCTCTTGTGGCAAGTCATTCCAAAAATTAACAACTCTATTACTGAAAGAGTATTTTCTTAGATCGAGATGGCATGGCTTCTTTTTAATTTTTCTTATCATGTCCTCTAGTTACTCTTCCTTGGTCCACTATAAAGTATTTTTCAATCTCTGTATTACTGCCAGATGCAAATATTTTGTAAACTTGTATCATATCCCCTCTGAGAAATCTCCTTTCAACCGAGAACATTCCTAACTCTTTCAACCTCTCTTCATAGCTCTTATTTTCAAAGCCAGAAATCATCCTTGTTGCTCTACGTTGGACTCTCTCCAGCATGTCTATGTCTCTTTCTTAAATGAGGAGCCCAAACCTGTGCACAATACTCTAATGCTGGCCTGACATAGCTATTATATAGTTTGCTTATAACCTCTTTGCTCTTGTAAACTACATTGCGATTAATTATACCTAACATCTTATTTGCTCTATTCCTTGCTTCCAAACATTGATCACCCACCTTCAGATTACTGCTAATAATCACACCTAAATCCTTTTCATGCTCCACAGTCTCAAGCCACTCCCCATTCATTTCATAATTAAATCTTTCATTTGAGTAACCTACATGAAGAACTTTACATTTTTTACTATTAAAGTTCATTTGCCACCTCTCTGCCCAACCAAGAAGTCTATCTAGATCACCTTGAAGCTTTATGCATCCATCATTATTCCTTACTGAGGTAACCACTTTGGTATCATCAGCAAACTTAGAAACCTTACATTTAAGGCCTTTGTCTAAATCATTTATATAAATAAGAAACAAAAGTGGTCCCAGCACAGAACCCTGTGGGACCCCACTCTTCACCGTTTCCCATAATGACTTATTTCCATTAAGTAATACACACTGCCTTCTGTTCTTTAACCACTCTTTAATCCAATTGTGTACCATACCATTTATACCACACTGTGACAACTTTTGCATCAGCCTAACATGGGGTACCTTATCAAAAGCTTTGCTAAAGTCTAAATATATAACATCAACTGGATCACCCTGTCTATACATTCAGTAATATATTCCATAAATTCTAGTAGATTTGTCTGACATGATCTACCCTTTCTAAAGCCATGCTGGGAGTTATATAGTATCTTGTTATCATCTAAATGCTTCTCTATATGACTTTTCAGTAACTTTTCCAAAATTTTCACGACAAGAGATGTTAAACTAACTGGCCTATAGTTCCCTAAATCTTCCTTACTACCTTTTTTAAAAATGGGCACCACATATGCCGTTTTCCAGTCTTCAGGTACCTCTCCAAAAGCAATAGATCGCTTAAAAATCAAATACAGTGCCTTTGCAATACTGATACTCCCCTCTTTTAGAATTCTACCATATACACCATCTGGACCCGCTGCCATCAGCCCACTAGGACAGCAAAGGGGAGACTCCTATTCTTTATTTATATTCAATGTCGGAAACTTCATCGCCAAAAAATGCAACAGAACCATAGTTGCCAATTAAAAAAGATTCCAAATAACATTTAAATTTTATAAAAATCCATTCACTGTATTTAAATATTATAAAAAGCAAGTAAACTATAATATATTATTTTCAAAAATATTTTATGATTCTGTGCTGCTATTTAATTTTAATTATTATTATAATGTTATTAGGATAAATAATAAAATAAAAAATATTTATCTTTGGCGTTGGAGTTCTCAGCACCAAAATTTGGAAGAAAAATAAATATTTATTTCTATAATTAGAAAATAATAAGTAGTAACAGTTAGAGCTTTGAATAGAATAGTAACTGTATGCATGTACGTATGTATGTATGTATGTATGTATGTATGTATGTATGTGAATTGGTCCGATAAAATTAATTATTTAAAAAAAATCATCATGAGGAAGAAAAAAAAAAAAAAGACTAAAAAGACATAGTGATAGATTGCTGAATGCTGACATATTTCAATCATAAGCTTTTTATTCTCTTTGTTTCCCTATTTTTTTATTCTCTACCTAATTCTATGGAACAAGTTAGCTACAATAACTTTTTTGAATAAGTCTGTATTTACAAATACTAGATAGGTTTATTTATTTATTTATTTTTGTATTAAGTGAAATTTGTTATTAATAAGGGTTGTTTCATCATGGTCTTACTCGTACAGTTTGCAAAAAGAAAATAAATAAATAAATATAAATAATAATTAAATCAAAAAAACTTTTCTTTTCTTTTTTTTTTCTTTTTTTTGAAATTTCAAAATTAATAAATTTTATATAACTTACCCTCTTGCAATAATTTAGCAAAAAATATCATTGGGCGTTTATTTTTTTCCCAAACTGTCTAACTCTAAGCTCTAACGGTTACTATTTACTTATTTTCTAATAACAGAAATTAAAACTTTTTTTCCTTTAAAATTTTAGTGCTGAGAATTCCAACGCCAAAAATAAATATTTTTTATTTTATTACTTATCTTAATAATAATATAATAAAAATTAAAATTAAATAGCAGCACAGAACTATAAAATATTTTTTTAAAATAATATAATATAGTTTACATGTTTTCTCTAAAATTTGAATACTGTGAATTGATTCTATCAGTCTCATTTTCGTCATTTTTATGTAAAATTTTTTTTTAAATAGCTTGCACTTTTATAAAAACCGTTTATATGCTTTCACTAATTTATCTAGTGTATATACATATAGTGTATATATATATATATATTTATTTTTTGTATCAATGTAGCACATTTTTTCAACTAAAACTCCCAATTGAATAATGATCAGTTTTTATCAAATCATCTTCAAGTCTAGACGTTATTAAAAATGTAAGAGTTTTTGCTTATTCATTACAAGTCCTCCGAATTCGAAGGTATAAGGCATGAGTTACATTTTCTTTCCAACTCTTTCTTACTATCATATCTATTGCCTTCTACTCAAATATATAACTGCGTAACGTTCTTAATTATATTGAATTCGTATATGAAGGAACTTCAAAGATAAACAATTCTTAGAAAAAGTTCATAGTAAGTCTCCTCTTATTATTTAATTGTAACACTAATTACGACCCTTCTCTTTCAGGTCTTTTAATAAAAGCTGAACCCAAAGTTTTTATACTTTTTTAAAAAATATATATTTATATATATTTTTTAAAAAGTATAAAAACTTTATAAAAACTTATAACTTAAATAACTTTCTTAATTAAGCTAATTTACTAATTTTATTTACTTATTTACTATACTTATTAATTATTACATAGACGAATAATCTTACTAATAAAAAGTCTTTAAACTAAGAAAATCAGTAAATAAAAAAAATGAAAAAAATTCATGAATTTTTCAATTGATTCATGAAAAAAAATCCACAACCGTGATATTTTTTTATAAAATTTAAATATTATTTGGAATCTTTTTTAATTGGCAACTATGGTGCTGTTCTTTTGTTGTATTTTTTGGAGATGAAGTTTCCGATATTGAATGTAAATGTTTTAAGAATACATTGAAAAGATTTGGTACTGGTTTTGTTTTTGTTTTATTATGCGAGTGGTTTAATGAATAAAATATCTTACACAATATTTTTTTGATACATTATAATAAATTGTTAATTGTTGCAGTGCGTTTGATTGTTTTGTACTGCTCATGTATAAGATAATCATTATGGAAGATGGATCTTGACCTAGGTCACCAAAATGTAGTATAAAGTACAAATCCAACATTACAACTTCCTATATATATATATATATATATATATATATATATATATATATATATATATATATATATATATATATATATATATATATATATATATATATATATATATATATATATATATATATGGTAATAATTGGATCTGGCACAAACCTCTCTATTTTTCACTATATTGAAAATATGAAGCCAAAATATGTGTAAATGCATTCTACACATAATTTTCTTTCACTCACAGAAGAGTAATATAAATACATAAAAAGGAAAACTATTAAAAAAAAATATTTTTACTCGCAATTGTGAAGCAACTGTTCTCCAACTGGCCTTCGTTTGTACAAAAATATCAAAACATTTAATACTAGGTTTCCATATTTGTCCTTCAACTGTCCTGTTATTTTTCTTCAATGTACCATAATACAACCTTTAATATATGGAAATGTTGATATATCAAAACATCAATATATATGTAAATTTTTTTGATATTATTATTATTATTTAGCTTTCATTTCATTTATGCCTTTCAATGAACATAGTTATTTTTATTATTATTATTATTATTATTATTATTATTATTATTATTATTTAGTTTTCTAGGGTACTTAGTTCGACGTATCATAACCTGAATAACCAAAATTTGCATTGTGATGTATATATATATATATATATATATATATATATATATATATATATATATATATATATATATATATATATATATATATATTCTAATTATTTTTTATAATTATTATTATTTAGTTTTCTAGCGTACTTAGTTTGACTTATCATAACCTCAACTAACGAAGTTACCAGAAAAATAGAGGCCTAACCTAAACAAGAATGTTGCCGTGAGATACAGGCCTACTGCCATATTACACCACACATACACACATTATATATATATATATATATATATATTATATATATATATATATATATATATATATATATATATATATATATATATACTTGTGGTAAAGGTGTAGATTGTTTCTGACTTTCGATTGTCCGAAAATATCGATAATAGAAAATATCAGAGAGGCCTAACTTAAATAAACAAGAACTTTGCCGAGAATTAGAGGTCTACGGCCCTATTACACTAGACATACACACAATTATTATTACTTACTTTTCTAGCAAAACCTAATTCGACTTATCATAACCTGAACTACCGAAATTGCCGTAAAAAGAGGCCTAACCTACACAAGAATTTGCCGTAAAAGAGACCTAACGTACACAAGAACGTTTGCACAACATAATAGCCTGGGGCTAATTATAGGTATAAAAATATCGATTTAAATAAAATATCGACATAAAAAATATCGATATAAAAAATATCGAAAGTCAGAAACAATCTACACCTAAGCCTATACTTGTATATTGTTGTCAGTCTCTAACTTTGGTGCCATTTGTCTTGTGTTGCTGCTTGTTGTAGCTTACATAGAGGCCTAGAGAAAATGGAATTAAATAGCTAACTAAAGTAAAAAATATATATATAAAAAATATATATAAAATATATAAATATACCTTTATATAATATATATATATATATATATATATATATATATATATATATATAATATATATATATATATATATATATATATATATAGCTCACATTGTTACGGAAATCTGTCCCTATCTTCGTTGAAAGTGTGAGAAAAATACAAACTTCTTGGCAAAAGTTGAACCAGTCAATCACTGTAGTTTTGCTAACACTAACACAATTTGACACCTGTTTTGATATTTCACATTTTACTTTACATTTATCATATTGTTTTTACTAAGAACTAATTTAAAATGTTGCAAAAACACAAGAAGACACTAATCTTTAGAACAAATTAAACTTATGTCTTGAATATTCATTGTAAAATAAATGACCTATCTCAATGTAAGCGAAAGTTCAACTAAGATTATGACTTTTCAAATTTTAAAATATTGATATAAAGGATATCGATTAAAACCGAAATTTCAAAATATCAATATATAAGGTCAGAAAGCTTCTTAACCGAAGCATATATATATATATATATATATATATATATATATATATATATATATATATATATATATATATATATATATATATATATATATATATATATATATATATATATATATATATATATATTGTAATACAGCAGTAGGCCTTTATGCCCCTGTCAATGTTCCATCAATCGGTTAGGCCTATTTCACATGGCAAACTTCGATTATTCTGGTTATGATAAGTCAAACTAAGTACACTAGAAAACTAAATAATAATAATGATAGGTGTAAATGAAATGAAAGCTAAATAATAATAATACAAATATCAAAAAATTTTCATTAATATATCAATGTTTTCATATATTGATGTTATATTCAATCTGGCACATTACCTTTCTATCTCCCTCTAAAAAGAGAGAGAGAGAAAATGGAATTAAGTACGAACTAAAATAAAAAATAAAATGGAATTAAATGGCAAACTAAAATAAAAAGAAAAAATATATATATATATTTACTTTAGTTCGCTATTTAATTCCATTTTCTCTAGGCCTCTAGAGAAAATGGAAGCTCTATGTAAGCTACAACAAGCAGCAACACAAAACAAATGGCACCAAAGTTAGAGTACAACATACAAGTATTTATAATCCTTAATAATCTAACATGAAAGTTAAAATATATTAATCCCTGTGATCTCATAAAATTCTTCCTAGTAGTAATTTATGAGGTCTGTTATAGATTTGATTTCAAACAACTATCAATGTGATTCTGGTTTATTTAAAATGAGGTAGTGAGACCACTCAAATCACCCTCCACAGAAAAATGAATTATTGATGTTGAGAAAATTTGAATTTGGAGAGTAACAATTTACATTATAATCTGTTCTTTGACTTCATTGTTTAATATATTCATATTTTGCCAACATATAGTGAAAGTAAATAGTTTTTACTTTTGTAATATTAAAATATGGATAAAGAGACCTGTATGAGCTTTAGTACAAAATAAGCATATTAATTATTGCCATTTGACATGATATTTAGTACCCTTATTAACACTGTTTGAAAAATTTTTCTATAATATATATATATATATATATATATATATATATATATATATATATATATATATATATATATATATATATATATATATATATATATATATATATATATATATATATATATATATATTTTTTACAATTTTCAATATAACAATTGTAAACAAAAAAAGTTGGGGTCAATACAAATAATTCACTCCAGACTCAATCCAATTCTCCACTTCTGATTGAAGACTTTGAAATGTATATTTCATATTAAAAGGCCAACTTTTGGCCACTGTCCACATTTTCAACTTCAGTCTACAATTACTCCACTTTACAGTACCTTCAGATCACTATAAAATAAGAATATATTTATTTCCTATTTAATTTTCTAGAGGATTCAGAAAAAAAAAAAAAATTCATTGTTTTCGTAACTTGAGCAAAGGTTTTTTAGCAATTTTATTTTATACCCACATTATTGGTCATTGATTTTGAGAGTGAGTAGAATTTAATTATTATGTTGGTACAGATAAAATATAAGTTTCAAGCAAAATAGATCAAAGTAAAATCAAAAAGAAAAGTGTGTCATAAAGTATATTGAAATGGGTGTGGAGCCCAAGTAAGAGGAAATTCTTATCAGAAGTGTAAAAAGTCTTGAAAGTCTTTTTCGTCCTTATTAATTGCTTTTAAGAAATTTTATTTTTAAAATTCAATATTATTTATAGTTTCATACACTGTGTAATAAAGAATATATTCTTATGTTCTCTAATAAAAAATTTCAGGAATAGAGGCTAATTTTAATTATTTATTTAATCAGAGAATTTAAAATAGTCTATTACAATATTTTTATTAAAAAATAAATACTGATTCTAAAATGGATTTCAAGCATGAAACTGAAATTAAGGATGAGATTTTAGAATTTACCGAAGATGATAGAAAGATCACCCATTGCTTAGATCAAGTTTTAAGAAATGACGAACTTCAGGTATGAAAAATTATTATTATTATTATTGAATTATAGTGCTAAAAACAATTGACATATTATAGAAATTATAAATACATTTATTTATCACTTAATGTTATTGTGATTTGATTGATAAAAATTATTATTGGTATGACAAAGGTAAAAAAGGTTTGGCAAAAACAAACCTATTTAGTTTTACTTTTTTTCAAGTATTTTATTTTTTTTTTTTTTTTTTAAAGTTTTTTTTTTATTTCTTAATATCTAACTTTAAAGTCATTAACTTGAATAACTCATATATTGGGGTAAACTACCACAAAAATCCCTTAGGGATATTACTTCCATATTTATTTGTAAGGTATTAATATCCTTGCTTCAGTATTAATAATTTCCACGTCTTAAACTTGGATCAGTAAATTCACATTTGGTTTTCTTCTGTCTTTTCTCTTACCCAATAAAATTTTATACTTAATCTGAAATAAATTTATTTATTTATTTTATTTATTCAATTATTATTATTTTTATTATTTTTATTATTATTATTAGTTTTGAAAAGTATTGAGTTTTTAAAATATTTTGAACAGGAGAGAAATTACCTTGCAAACATCAATATCAAAAGGAGAGATCGAAGTGAAAGATGAGCCTTTTGATATTGTTGAAGCGAAAGATGAATCTTTAGGTATTGAAGAAGATTCCATGATTGATGAACTTGTTGAGCCGAAGTTCTGCAGTAGATGAAAATCAGGTATGTATAAGGAGTTTATCATTGATTGGAGTATTTAAAAGTTTCCATATTAATCCCAGTTTATTTTCACCCTACTGTTTTCTTCTCCTGTTGCTACCTCAATTTTTAACCAAAGTTGGATATTTCCCATATATATCCATGATGTTATCTGTTCTTGTGTTTCTAATTTGGATGTGTCTGAGTTTTCTTTTTAATAGCTTAGGCTCTCTTGCCAATCTACAACTAATTCATCACCTAATTCTACTGTTTACCCAAATGCTTTGACTATCTAAACTTCAAAATAAAGCATATCTTTCTTCTCTTTTCCCAGAAGTCATCATTTTTGGTTATTTCAGTGTTCACTAACACCAGTGGCTTTCCTCTTGTTCTCATGATAAAGCTGGTGAGCTCTCCTACCATTTTTGTTTCATAACAACCTTTCAGCAGTTGGTGAACTTCCTACTCGTTTCTTGGAGAAGATTCCAACATACTTGACCTTGTGTTTACCTCCGATCTTTCTCCTTACAATGTTTAAACTTTTCCTCCTCTGGGTTCATTTGATCACCTTATCTCTGTATCTTGTTTTGTCTTTTTAAGTCTTCTGCTGGAAATGGTACTTGCCTTCTGTAAGGAGTTGTTGTAAGGGAAACAGAATACGAGTAGTAAAGAAAGCTCCTGATAGAAAAAATAGAAGGTTTAGAGATAAAATTCCTATAAAGTTCTTTGAATTTTTGCTTAAAGAATCCCAACACAATTCAGAGTTATTAAGCTTCCAGTAGAAGCATCAATGAATTTGTAGAATTTGACTTAAAGAATAAATAATAAATACAATATTTAAATATTCTTACCTTCTAAGGAAATTTGATTTTCATTTAAAATTTTACCTTCTTGAATTCCCTTGAACACCTTTTGCAAAGGCTTTGAAAGTACCTTCCAGCTGCATGTTGAATTCAAGAAACACAAACTATATTTTATAAATTTATGATAAGAATGATGCATTTAAATATCAAAATCACATTCAAAAAGATTGACATATCTCTATTAACACGAATGAAAAATTTAAATACAATAAATAAATTGATATCACTAGTTAATATAAGTTTCGTAATAATTTATATGAATTAATAAAGTTTAGAAATCAGATAAAATCCTTCTACTTACAAACAAGCTTCTCAGATGTTGAATTTTCTGAGGCATCTTCAGAATTTCTTTACACAACCCTAGTTGCTCTTTATAGGGATGCTGTTCACCCTTGTATGGAGTATACTTCACATCTAGGGCTTTTCAACATTAGCTCCACAATCTCACTCTACCCTTAAAAATGTTGCGTCACTCTCCCCATACTATCACTATTACAACAGACACTGCTCTTCAGAACTCTCCAGTTGCTTACATTCTTCATTAAGAAAGGGTCTTGCAACATACCTTTTTACAGTCTCATCCTTTTTCTATCCAACTCTCCGACCCTAGACATAACCGCTCTGCTCAATCTTTCATGTACTCTATAGGAAAAGAATGGAACACACTCCCTTTATCTATTTTTCCAACTTCTTTTGATTTACATACCTTGAAACGCTGTATCGGGACACGTCGGCCTTTAATTGATAAATTGATATTTCCCCAACTCTAGTGAAAATTAGTAGGCCTCTGGTCTTTTCCCATCATATATATATATATATATATATATATATATATATATATATATATATATATATATATATATATATATATATATATATATATATATATATATATATATATATATATATATATATATATATATATATATATATAATTGAGGTAGTTGCTTTGTGTTTCTTTAAAATATTCAACAAAAAATCTGTTATTAGGTTTACTCAATTAAGCTTGTAAATTTTATGGATTTTTTAAATTTGAAAATGAAAATATTATGACAAAAAGATTTTTTTTTTTTAAAGAGATAATTTTTTTTTATCTAAAGACAACTCAAAGAAGTTAATTAATTTTACAGACAGTTATTTGTGATACTGGCGAAGAAGGAAACTGCTCCGAAGTGAAAAGGACTTCGAGGAGAAGACCTCAGACGTCAGGAAGGCATGAACGAAGGGTTAACAAAAATCATTGCCAAATTTTTAGTTGCAAAGTTTGTAATTTAAATTTTGAAAGTAATGATGAGTTAAAAAGTCATTTGAGCTCCCATAAAAGAATGTTTAAATGTGAACATTGTAGTTATGAGTCTAATCAGAAATCAAATTTAAAAACTCATCTTCTTATCCATAGCAATGTAAAATTATTTAAATGTTCCGAATGTAGATATGAATGTAATCACTTAAAAACACATGCTTAATCAGAAATGTGAAGTTATTTAAATGTTCTGACTGTAGCTATGGAAAAAAAAAACTTAAAACACACATGCTTAAGCATCAAAATATAAAATTATTTAAATGTTCATGAAAACTGAATGCAAAAATGTGAAATTAAGTTAAAAATTTAAATGTGTTGATTCATTCGTAAAGTTATTTAAATGTTCCTATGAATGTAATGACAGAGGAAGCTTAAAAATACACATGCTTAATCACGCAAATGTGAAGTTATTTAAATGTTCTGACTGTAGCTATGGAAGTAACAAAAAAAGCAACTTAAAACAACACATGCTGAAGCATCAAAATATAAAATTATTTAAATGTTGTGACTGCTCCTATGAATGTAATCAGAAAAGAAACTTAAAAATACACATGCTTAATCACGTAGATGTCAAGTTATTTAAATGTTCTGAGTGTACCTATGAAAGTAATGACAAAAGTAAGTTAAAAATGCATGTGTTGAATCATTCAAATGTAAAGTTATTTAAATGTTCTGAATGTTCCTATGAATGTAATCATAAAAAGAGACTTAAAAATACATATTCTTAATCATTCAAATATAAAGTTATTTAAATGTTCTTATTGCACCTATGGAAGTAATGATAAAAGATACTTAAAAAAACATATACTTAATAAACATTCAGATGAAAAGTTATTCAAATGTTCTGAGTGTTCCTATGGAAGTAATGACAAAAGTAACTTTAAGAAACACATGCTTAAGCATTCAGATATAAATTCAGATATCAGTTATAATAAATAACATCAAAATAAAAATGGGAATATTTCAAGGGGATTCCATCTCTCCACTGATTTTTGTTCTCGCTATAAGACCCCTCAGTGTATTAATAAATGAATTAGGAAATGGATATAGAGTTAACACTAGAAATGAAAAGAAGTCAAAAATCATATCTCATTTATTCTATGGATGACTTGAAGTTTTGTATGCTCCCAACAAAGAAGAAACCATCAAGCAGATAAAAACCGTGAAAGAATTTTCAAATGATATTTGTATGGATTTCGGATTGGATAAGTGTGCTTTCTTCGTGCTAAAGAAAGGTAGAAGAACAGAAACAGAGAATATAATAATTAATGGAGATGAGATAAAAGAATTAGAGCAAGAACGAACTTGCAAGTATCTTGAAATTGAGGATTCAGAAAAAATAGAAAAGTTAATAATGAAAAGAAGTTTAAAAACAGAATATAGAAGAAGATTAAAACTAATACTGAAAACAGAGCTGAAACCAAAGAATAAAATACAAGCCATTAAGACCCTCTCCATACCGAGAATAGAATAGAATATAGAGATGTTAGAGATTGTAGCCATCATTGTAGGAGCAACAGACATTATCAAGAAGAGTCTTGTTGAACATCTGAAAAGATTTCCTATCCATATTTCAACAATAGAACTGAGCATGACAGCGATCAAGAAAAGCATTTGCATATTGAGAATGACTTTGAGATTTAGGTAACAGAAGGAAAAAAAAAACATAAGGAATCATCCTTAGGCCTGAGGTTCGGGATTGGATGAATCTTGTTAAAAATTCACCTTTAATAAAAGGAGAGAGAGGAAAAAAAAAGGTTATTTAAATGTTGTGTGTGTAGCTATGAATGTGATCGTAAATTTGTCTTAAAAACACACATGCTTACGCATAAAAATAAAAAAAAATTATTCAAATGTTCTCATTATAGTTATGAAACTAATAATACAAGAAGTTTAAAATCGCACATTTTAAATCTTGTGAATGAAAAATTATATAAATGTTCTGATTGTACTTATGAATGTAAAAATAAAGGTAATTTAAAAATACACATTTTAAATCATGGGAATAAAAAATTATATAAATGTTCTGATTTGCTTATTCATTAAAAAAATAATTTAAATGTTCTGAGGGCAACTTTAAATCTAATTGTAAGCATAATTTAAAGAGATAGATGCAAAAAAGAAATGATGTAACTGAAAGATATCAAAATAAAACATCAAATATTCTTTTTTATTATTATTTATCTTCCTTCTTATTTGTACTGGCACTAAAAAACTCTGAGCAATTTGTTAAACAACGATAATATTTACTACAGAAATGAGAATAAAGCAAAAACATTTATTGTACCTGTTCTTTTTTGGACAATGTAAAACTGTACTCAATAAACATGGAATAAGCTGTAAAATAGTTAAGGTAGTGAAACACTTGCATTTGACATAAGATTTGAATTCGAAATCAACAACTGTACCTTTGTGCTATTGTCCAAAAGTTACTTTAGCCTTGTTTCAAGATTCAAGACACTTCCAAATTTTTGCTTATCCCACTATGAAAAAAGTATACTGTAGTAAAAAGTTTTAACAAATATAAAAGTCAAAATAATAATGTTATTGTTTTAGCATAAAAAAAAAAACTTTTTTAGTGAGGTTTTATCTGTATAATTGGGTTTTTCTCTAAAATAGAAGGGTTGATAGCTAAAACTAGAACCACATTTTTAAAATAACTGGCCAAAAAAGTTACCACAGACTATCTATTCGTGATAGAAATTTTATGTTCTTTAAATGAAGTTAAATTAATTTCTTAAGTTTTTTTTAAAATTTTTTTAAATGCCTATTTATGGAAACGTATAACAGAGAAAGAAGACCCGCCCAATGTCCTTCCTGATGTAAATATCTGAGATGAACATAGATGCGTTTCTAGAGTGAAGAACATGAAGAAAAATTATTTAAACAGAGGTGACCAGAAAGGAGGTAGTACCACTACAAACAAGTAAAGAGTTGCCAATCGCTACTGAAAACTAGAGTGAAAAAATTCACTCTTGTGCTTCAAAGAGTGTACAAAAAATAAAGGAGTTTGTAAGTAAATAATGGAACTCTTATAAATTTGAGCTAGATTAGTCAAACAACAAAACGTTATTTAAAAAAAGGGAAGGTCTGTGATCTCGGAAACTATTGATACTACTAGAATTTTACAAGAATACAAAAATGCATTAGTTGCCTAATTATGAAGAGTCCCGAAGGTGTATGTTGGTATCTTCGAAACTAAAATTTTCATCCCAAAATGTATGAAAATTGTAAAAAAAAAAAAGGCTCGAACCATTTCTTGGAAGGAAAATATTGGTTTTGAAGGTACCAATATATAACTTTGGGAAGACTCATAATTGGCAACTTACGTTTTTTTTGCATTCTTTTAAAATTTGAGTAGATCAATAGTTTCAGAGATCACAGACCTTCCCTTTTTTTAAATAACGTTTTGTCGTTTGACCAATCTACCCAAAATTTTCAGGAGCACTGTAGGAAAACCTTGTCTTGACAAATAGTATTCAGCTTTGTTAATATTTATCCCTAGAAAAAGGTTCTGAACCAAAAAAATGTTTTTTTAATTTTTCAAATTTAAAAAAAAATTTTTGGCTATAATGTTTTTATTGCGATACGTATCAAAATTTCTCTCAAATATATTTTTTAGATATAGTCCTTGTGCAGTGTTTCTGAAAGTTTTGGCCAGATCGGTCAAGCGACAAAACCATGGATAGCGTCGTAAAAAAGATGGGTTGTGAAATATCCAAAATTTCTTTACAACCTCCTCTTCTTTTTGTTATAGCTTTTTTTTCCCTTGACCGATATGAGCTAAATTTTATTATTGACTCCATAAAGACCTTTTCTTCAATTTATCTTCAAACAAGTTTTTGATATATATTTCCAGAAAAAAGATATGAACAAAATAATTTTGAAACATTTTGAAAATTTAAATTTTTTTCTAAAATTTTTATGAAACTATTTTTGACTATCATTTTTTTAGGGACCTAATTCAAAAAAGTCATCTAATAATTTTTTAGATATGTTCTTCCTGCAATGTCTCTGAAAATTTGGGCTTGATCGGCCAAAAAAAAAAAAAAAAAAAATGACCTAAATGACGTATTTCTAGTACAAATATGTTTCTATATCCATAAGGTATAGTATTTTACTTAATTAGTTAGTGTAGGTTTTGAACATTTGTGTTCATAAAATGCACCTGATAAATGTAGTTAAATTTTTTGTTTATTAAAAAGTTGAAATGTATTATAAGTGGTAAATGATTCCAATGGTCTGAAGTGTATGGTACATCGTATTAATGTCTAGTAAGAATTTTAATTATCAAATGAATGGCAAATGGCTGGAGTCTGTTGGAAAAGATAAGGATCTAGATTTGGTTTTTAGTAGCAATTTGAAAGTGTAATGACAATGTATAATGGCTAGAAGCAGCTGACAAAATGTTAATTATAAACCGTAATATTGCTTATAAGAGCAAGGTCGAGGCAATGAGGAAGCTCTATAATAGGCTATTCCTTTAATTGAGTATTGGGAGAGCGCCTCCAGCTCTCGGAGCAAGCGGTTTGCTTGCTCTGAACTGGTGGTGGCCTGAAGGGCAGTTTTTTGTCTGCCTGAAGGGACAGCATATGACCTCGTAGTTGAAGTCCGCCCTCAGAAACAAAAAAAATTGAGTATTGTTTACGTTTCGAGTACTCACCTAAAAGGAACATTGACAGACTCAAGGCAATACAACTGCTACAAGGTTGATTTGTGGTTTTTAAAGAAAGTTATGAGGTGAAATTGAAAATAAATTGAATGTTTCTGATCCTGTGGAAATTTTTAAAGGAATACAATTCAGATTTTAAAATTTCTTGATTCTCTCTCTCTCAGGCTCTTGACTGTCGAGAAAAGTAAGTTTATCACATACTAAATGGTAAATGGAGAAACAGTGGTTGTAATATAAATATTAATAAAAAGAAAGCTTTGATTTGTGAAAATACCTCTTGAGTACGTACGTATCCGAGTGGATAATATTTCGAATGATTTGATGGTTTTTAAAAATTAAGTTCTTTATCTTTTATGGTTCTGCTTATGGGAACAGCTTGCGAAGTTTCGTGATTCCAATTAAAAAAAATAGTTTAAAACTACCGATACTTTCGGCGCAGTTCCTAGTTGTTACTCTTGAATTAAGTTATTCAGTCTTTTGTTTATATATATATATATATATATATATATATATATATATATATATATATATATATATATATATATATATATATATATATATATATATATATATATATATATATATTATATATATATATATATATATATATATATATATATATATATATATATAGGGGGAGGACGTAGCGCCGTCCGAAGCGATGCAAGTACCCCCCATTGGGATAACCCACGGAGTGATAGGATGGGCTAGACCATTCCGTTTCACTCCGTTGCCCTTTGGTTCGTTCCTTTTCGCGTTTCATCTTCTCAGAGGGTCTCTAGTGTACCCTTGACTCACATTGGAGTGCCTATGCTCCAACCTTCCTCCTCTTCACATGTGTCCTACAAATTTACAAACGCTTACACTTACATTACCTATTAAATGAATCAAAAATGCAAAAGAAAATCTGCCTCGGAGAATCCAAGAGGGGCGGATTCCAAACATAGCCCCTCATCTACTCCTTCCCCATCACCACTTGGGAGTTGGTGGCCTCCGGTGATGGGGTTGGCGCCACCAAGACCTCTATGCCGGCTTGCCCTGGTGCACGGTCTTCATTTTTCATTAATTTCTGCAACATTCGCGGTCTTTTTTCTAATCTCCACTTTGTCGAACACCACCTCTCTTCTTCTAGACCTCATCTCTTGTTCTTAACTGAAACTCAGGTGTCTTGAGTGCTCTGACAGCAAACCCTACTCTGTTTCCTCCTACTGTCTCTATCCTCAATTTTCAGCCAAAGGCGGATGTTGCGCATATGTGCGCAACGATGTTGTTCTGTTCTCGTGTCTCTAATTTGGAGTCTTCTGAATTCTCAACTTTATGGCTCAAACTTTCTTGCAATTCTACAACTAAATTTATTTGTTCTGTCTACTTATCCCTTAACTCTACAGACTATCCAAAATTCTTCGACTATCTTAACTCCAAAATAGAACACATTCTTTCTTCTTCTCCTTTCTCTGAAATCATCATTTTAGGTGATTTCAATGTTCACCACCGCCAATGGCTTTCATCTAGTTCTCAAGATCCAGCTGGTGAACTCGCCTTCCAATTTTCTATCCAGAACAACCTTGAGCAGTTGGTGCAACTCCCTACCCGTATCCCTGACCGTCTTGGATGATGAACCCAACATTCTAGACCTTTTTCTAACTTCTAATCCTTCTCCTTATACTGTTAAACTCTTTCCTCCTCTGGGTTCATCCGATCACCTTCTTATCTCCGTATCTTGTCCTGTCTCTTCAAGTCTTCCGCAAGAACGGCCCCCGCCATTCGGCGAGGAGACGTTTCTGGCATTTCGGTGCCACTAACTGGTCTGACTTGCGGTCGTACTTTTCTGATTTTCCATGGAATGATTACTGTTTCCGTGGGAGGGGTCCCTCGGAGTGCGCTGAGCGCATAACTGAGGTGATTCTCTCTGGCATGGAGGCGTACATTCCATATTCTTTCCCTTCCACTAAACCTAATAAACCTTGGTTTAACTCTGCTTGTTCTCATGCTATCCGCCGCAGGGATGCTGCCTTCAGGGACTACCGTCGTCTTCAAACTCCAGAATCTCATGCATCTTATATTTCATCCCGGAATCGTGCAAAATCTATTCTTCGAGATACTAAAAACTCTTTTCTCCGTCGCAAATGCAATAATCTTTCTGGCTCCTCTTCCTCTCGCCCTTTCTGGCATTTTGCAAAAAATGTCAACTCTAACTTTGCTTCTTCCTCTTTCCCTCCTCTAGTATCTTCTGACGGTACAACTGCCGTTTTGCCTTCCTCTAAAGCTGAACTCTTCGCTCAAACTTTTGCCTTAAATTCAACCTTAGACGATTCCGGAGCTGTTCCTACTCCTTCAACCCCTCTAACTCATTTATGCCTAAAATTGTAATTTCTTCTAAAGACGTCACTTCTGCTCTCTCTGAGCTTAACACTAAGAAGGCGTACGGTCCTGATGGTATCCCTCCTGTGGTTCTCAAAACTTGTGCTTCCGAGCTTGCACCCTGCCTTGGTAAACTATTTCGTCTATGTCTTTCTACTTCAACCTTCCCTTCTTGCTGGAAACGTGCGCTCATTCAGCCTGTGCCGAAGAAGGGGGACCCCTCTCAGCCCTCTAACTATCGTCCTATTTCTTTAACCTCCGTTCTTTCTAAAGTTTTCGAATCTATCCTTAACAGGAAGATTTGGAAACATCTCAATTCTTCTAATCTTATCTCAGATCGCCAGTATGGCTTTCGAAAGAAACGCTCTACTGGTGATCTTCTTTCCCTTCTCTCTGACTCTTGGTCCTCCGCTCTTCGGCATTTCGGTGAATCTTTTGCTGTAGCGCTGGACATATCGAAAGCTTTCGATAGAGTCTGGCACAAAGCTTTGATTTCCAAACTTCCCTCTTTCGGAATCTATCCTTCTCTCTGATTTCCTTTCCGGTCGTTCTATAGCAGCTGTTGTAGACGGCCACCGTTCATCCTATAAATCTATTAATAGTGGTGTTCCTCAAGGATCTGTCCTATCCCCAACACTTTTTCTGTTTTTCATTAATGACCTTCTCTCTATTACTTCATCTCCTATCCACTCTTATGCGATGACTCCACCCTTCATTACTCTTTTCATTTTGAAAGACGCCCCTCCCAGCAACAGTTAATAGAGGCAAGGAGGGTGGCCTTGGAGCAACTAACCTCTGATCTATCTCTCATTTCCAATTGGGGCAAAGAAAACATGGTCGTTTTCAATGCCTCAAAAACTCAATTCCTCCATCTCTCTACTCGACACAATCCTCCACACAACTACGATATCTTCTTCGAAAACACGCAACTCAAACCTTCATCTCTCCTTAATATTCTCGGTGTTTCTTTTTCTCGTGATCTTTCTTGGAAAGATCACATTACCTCTCTTTCTAAACAAGCTTCTAAGAGGTTGGGTGTTCTGAGGCGCCTTCAGTATTTCTTCACACCACCCCAGTTGTTTGCTCTGTATAGGGGTGTTGTTCGCCCCTGTATGGAGTATGCGTCACACATCTGGGGTGGTTCCACACACACAGCTCTCCTGGAAAAGGTGGAGTCTAGAGCTTTTCGCCTTATCAATTCTCCTGCTCTCACTAATTCTCTCCAATCTCTTTATGCCCGTCGAAATGTTGCATCATTCTCTCTCTACTATCGCTATTACAATGGACACTGCTCTTCTGAACTCTCTCGTCGCATACCTCCTCCATTAAGAAGGGCTCGTGCGACTCGTCTTTCTACACAGTCTCATCCTTTCTCTGTCCAACTCTCTGACCCCAGACTTAACCTCTATGCTCAATCTTACATTTACTCTACTGGTAAAGTCTGGAACACACTTCCTTCATCTATTTTCCCAACTACCTATGACTTAAGCACCTTTAAACGCCGTGTATCAGGTCATGTCGGCCTTTAATTTGACCATGTTTCCGACTTTCCTCCCAACTCTGGTGGAACAATGGTAGGCCTCTGGCCTTTGCCCACCAGAGGAGAAATAAAAAAAAATAAAAAAATAAAAATATATATATATATATATATATATATAAAATTCTATGAAAACAATTTATGAATGTTAACAGTCTTTGCTTCTAGAAGGGTCTTAAAATCTATGAATAGGAACAGAGTCTTTGCTTCGAGGACAGTCATAATTCTGTGTGTGGGAACATAGTCTTTGCTTCGAGGGGGGAGTATGAAGTTTATGAATGGGAACATAATCTTTGCTTCTAGGAGCGAGTCTTAAAACCTATGAATAGGAACGGAGTCTTTGCTTCTAGAACTTCTTGAAAGTTAAGTTTACTGGATTTTATAATTAAAAGGCACTAAAGAATAAAACTTTAATTACAAACTTTCCCATAAAAATTAAGACTATCACAGTTAGAATATCGCAGAGTTGTTTCTGATTATCACAGTTCTCCATCAAGATCACTGAACATACCTGAAAAATAATAAAAATTACTCTGAAATACACTATTAAAACTCAAATATTTCACCACAAAATGAATTTAGAGCTAAATAAAAAAACCAAGTGTAAAGATTGAGGAATGTGATGAGTGGTCAATTTTACATCAATTTTCAGTAACTAAATGGTGATAAATAGCCAATTGTTTCGATCGATGAATAAAAACCTAAACTATAATCCTGTAATAATTCAGAATGTTTTCTCACTAAACGGTATCCACTGTTACAAATCCCTATCCCCTTCTCTCAGCACGAAGGAAAAAAAGCAAGATACAAAACCTAGAACAAATCTACGTAAGTGCTCCAATTATAGAAAAGTAATTAAAACAGCAAAGAAAGAGTTAACCTAATGATCGATTACCTACACTGAATAAACTTATCGAACCTACCTTCAAATATACCTAGTAAGTGTTCTAAGCTGTCACTGCCTAGAATAGAAAATCATCAACATGTCTGCTTAGGATAAAATAGATAAACATACTTTTACTCCATTTATTTCTATATACTGCATAAGGAAATAATTTATACATACTTCTATAACTAATAATTGACTTTGGCTTTCCGTGAATTAAAATTATAATTTTCAATTATATTCATTCAGGTAAATATTAAATAAACTAATTGCAACAAAAATGGTGATTCTGGGATATTTTTTTTTAGATTTTTGACTTTTTTAATTTTTTTTTTTTAAATATATTTTTTAAATAATAAATCTCTGAGTTTATGGTACACTAGGTTAATTAAGTTGCAGTCTGAGCGTTTACTATAATTTTAATATTTTCTCTCTTATTCCTCGCTATCAATCTTGTAGAATCTTGAAGCCTATTCTTTAAATCCTATCTAGCTTGCCTGAATGTAGCCTAGCATTTTGCCTGCCTGACTTGATGGCTAACCTGGTTTGTACCCACAGTAATAAAAGAACATTAGTCATCTCAAGCGCAAATTAATTACAGTTCGTCTCTTTTCTATTGACTTTCTCACTAACTAAGTCACTAGAATGCATATCTCCTAAAGCAATTTGACTACTTACCATACACACAGAGAGGGAAGATAAAAAAAGGACATTTAGTAGCGTTTATTTGGCCCAGAGCCTCCCATACCATAGCCGCCACCTCCTCCTCCACTAGCATTGTATCCACCCAAAGGCGCTCCTGAAAAATATTAAACAATTTTTAACTAATCTATAAATTCTTGTAACTTTGACAAGCGTATTGATTAACTAATCAGATTCGTGTGACAAAGGTTCTGAGTTTGATACACCTATTACAAGTTTCCCTACTTGACTGGGACAAAAAGCCCAAAGATGAACTTCAATTTGTAAAAAGTAAAAAAAAATTTTGTTATTGCAAAGCAATATTCCGATTGATACAAAGAACTAAATGCAATACAAAAGATTACAATTATTTAAATGGAATTACTCTAACCAAATTTAATAAATCTATCTACAACGACTAAAACAAATACATAATAGTTAATAGTACCTGTATTGTAAGGTGTTGAACTGTTTGTTTGACTACCATAATTTTGACTTCTCATTGGACCTCCTCCATAGCTTTGACCATAATTGTTTCCAAAATCACTTGGCTCTTGATTCCAGTTATTGCCAGGACCACCATAATTTCCTGGATTAGAGCCCCATCCTTGATTAGAAGGTCCACCCTGCCATGATCCTGGATTATTGTAACCACCTTGATTATAGCCGCCTGCTCCACCATAATTACCTCCTTCATTACCCCATCCACCACTGTTATCTAATAATAATAATAATAATAATAATAATATAATAATATATATATATATATATATATATATATATATATATATATATATATATATATATATATATATATATATATATATATATATATATATATATATATATATATATATATATATTGAGAATAAGTTTGGAAACAGGAGTATATCGACGACAGGATATATGTGAAGAGAACTATATAAGGACGACAGGACTAGCCATCCGGCCTTGTATTACTCTGTCAACGGCTTGTATTACTCCAGAACCAGCATTGGAAGCCATAGCTCGTAGAAGCACAATTTTTGAAGACCTTGGGAGAGAGTAGAGGTAGTAAAACGATGCTGGTCCTATAAAGGGTAAAAACTACCTATATATACCGGCATATAACGAGCCGAAAAACATATCTTTTAGAGCTCTGGATTCTACAAGCAGATAAAGATGCTGGTTCCATGACAGTAAAACCCTTCTTGGGATATATATATATATATATATATATATATATATATATTATATATATATATATATATATATATATATATATATATATATATATATATATATTAGGGATGGAGCGATACAAAATTTTTACCGATACCATACCCGATACCGATACCATCCATACCACCTAATATATATATATATATATATATTATATATTATATATATATATATAATATATAATATATATATATATATATATATATATATATATATATATATATATATATATATATATATATATATATATATATATATATATATATATATATATATATATATGAAAATAGTTACCTCCCCATCCACCACTGTTCTGATTGTTACCCCAGGAATTATCATTTCTTCCACCCCATGGGCCTCCGCCGCCGCCACCACCACCACCTCTGTTCATTCCTCCCATGCGATTTCTTTGTCGCATCATCATCTCATTCTTGCTGAGTGCTTTCTTAACGTCCACCCTTTTATTTTTTACTGTAATATCTTTCTTTACTGAAAATAAGTAATAATTAATTAAAATGAATTTCAAGATACAGTGTGTCATTGTGGAGAAATTTTCACGAATTCGTAAAATTCCTTATGATATTATTCAAGTTAACTAAAATAATAATAATAACGTAAGTCAGAGGTAAGAAGTCAGATTTACAAATAATATCTTTATGGTAGTTTCAACAATTTCCCACAGTTGAGGTTTTCGCTTCACAGTCAACTGACAATTTTAAAATGATAAAATACATAATTGGACAGAGTGAGAAGTGAAAGAATAAGCTGGACGAACGTAAAAAAAATTTTCTGGCCACGTTAATTACACCTATTACAATATGCTGTCATTTATTCCATATGAGATTTCTATAGATAATTTATTCGATACTTTTTGTAGGATTCATCAAGTTTAAGTTTTGACATTTCATAACGTATGGCATAAACTTTAAAATGCAAATACGTGTAAGATATATAAACCATGTTACACAATTTAGTCCAAGATATATGAACCATGATACATAAATTAATCTAGATAAAACTTGAAAATCAATAGAGAATATAATATTGAACATATAAAGCAGTTTCAAGTGGTAAATATGTTCTTTCTATGTGATTTAAATATAAATAAAAACATCATGAAAAAGTTTTGTCAAGTAAGCGCTGGAAAAACTTTAATAATAATAATAATAATAATAATAATAATAATAATAATAATATCACCATCTTACCACAAGCCTTATCAACTGCATCATAATCTTCAAATTCAACGAAAGCAAAACCTCTCTTCTTTTGAGAATCTTTTTCTGTTGGAATACTGACAGCAACAACTGTACCAAATTGACTAAATTCTTCACGAAGGTCCTATTGACAATATATATATATATATATATATATATATATATATATATATATATATATATATATATATATATATATATATATATATATATATATATATATATATATATATATATATATATATAATAAATAACAAAAAAAAAAAAATTTTTATATAATATATATATATATATATATATATATATATATATATATATATATATATATATATATATATATATATATATATATATATATATATATATTTTACTACAGCTCACGGACTAAGCTCTTTTCTAAGATGGGGGCAGAAATATAAAATTAAATAAAACCCACCCAATTTCAGCCTAACGAAAGTCTCTCAGGTGAGCACAGGCGGAGGACTTAAAGAGAGAAAGATTAAAAGCAACAGGAAAAACAGAAGTGGTTGGAAAAAAAATAGCCAGCACAATGGAAAAGCCTAGGGTTTAACATATCCACACAAAATTCATGTTAAAGCATGACATCCCCTTGTACTACGAGGGCGACGCAGCAGTGGTGGAATGCGAGAGGTCAATTCCCTCAAGCAACTGTTATTATAGTACCTATAGGAAAGAGATAGTACACCAGCATCACGTCGCAGAGACAGAGGGTCAAGTGAGTTTGAAAGTAGCGGACAGTTTATTACTCTTTTAGTCTTAGACCTAACCCTATCCAAAAGAAAGGTGAAAGGGAAGCCCCCCTCCCCCCCAAATGTGAGAACAGGATTCCATACAAGGGCGGATAAGACCCTTATATAATTGGAGAAAATGTTTAGAAGAAAAAAGTTCTTGCAATTTGAAAAGTATTCCCAGCTTCTTCAAAGCCACCCTAGCAACCATTGTGATACGAGGTTTCCAAGAAAATTTGTTTATATTCAGACTAAGAATGTAAATGTAGTTTACAGGTAAGATGGGGGAGCCGTCGAAGGATATTGGAAAGTTAAAGGTATTTTTGAGAGGGAGATGTGAAGAAGTTGAGTGTTTTAAAGAGTTGAATTTCACAAGGTTGAGGTGACCCCACAGGGAAATCCTGTCCAGATCGGCAAGAAGTACCTCAATAAGCAAATGAGGGAGCCGATTTGAAATGAGTAGAAGAATGGAGAGTTGAGTCATGGGCATAAGAATGAACAGAGTTAGAAGTGGAGCTTAGAAGATCGTTGATGAAAAGCAAGAAGAAGTTGGATATAAAATAGAACCCTGTAGACCACAAATGACAGAAAATGAGGAAGAGGCGCTCCATCAACAAGTCCCAATATGGAGCTATCTGAGAGAAAACTAGACATACAAAAGTAAGCAAAGAGGAGGAAACCCAAAGGAAGGGAGCTTGGAGAGTTGTGACGCATGATACACCTGGTCAAACGCCTTGGAAATGTCAAGCGTCAACCACACAAGACTCCCCATAATCTCTAAGAGCAGAAGACCATAAATCAGTAAGATAGGAAAGTATGTCACCAGCAGACTTCGAGCGTCGAAAGCTGTACTGATGATCTGAAAGAGGGGAGTGAGACTAGATGATCCAGAAAATGAGTTAAGGAAAGTTTCAAAGATTTTAGACGAACACAAGTGAGAGCTATATTATGATAGTTAAATGGATCAGTGCCGCTACCCTTCTTCGGGATCGGCTGAACATATGCACGCATCCAGCATTGAGGAAAAGTATTATTATTAAGGTATAGAGAGTAGAGTTGAACAAGGACAGACGACAGCTCAGACGCTCACTCCCTCAGAACACGGAAAGGAATGCCATCCAGACTGCTGGCCTTCCTAATGTTCATAGTTCTCAGGATCCCATGGACCTGATCATGTGAAATTACAGATAATGACATGGGACACCTGAGAGGAGAAGGAGTAGGGGAGTGGGAATCATTTATGGTTGAATTGGAGGAAAAAAAGGAGGCCAAAGAGATTTGCCTTTCAGAAGAAGTATTAGCAACAGTGCCATCAGGACAATTAAGAGTAAGAAAGGCAGATTTACTGAAGTTGTTAGACATCTTTTTGGCTGGAGGCCAGAAATTTTTATCAGTAGGAGAACCAAGGATGTCAGTGCACTTCCTTTTGGTGAAAGCGCGCTTGGCACATCGAATAATCTCTACGATTCTGTGTTGAATAAAAATTAGAAGAGTGATTTGAGAATTAGTTTTTCCATGCATGACAAGCACAGTCTATTTCCTGAATGGCACGAGAGGAAGTACCATTGAACTATGGGTTTTGAGGTGAAAAAGATTTAGTTGAAAATGAAATGAACCTACTCATCTCATCGGCAATTACAGTCCCTACCTTTTCAGCAGACACAAAAGCATCCTCTGGGTCAAAACAGGATTAATTCCAAGAGTAGGTAGCAAAGAAGCAAGTGCCAGAAAGTACTCATGAAAGAAAGCATGCTATCATATATATATATATATATATATATATATATATATATATATATATATATATATATATATATATATATATATATATATATATATATATATATATATATATATATATATATAATATATATATATAATATATATATATATATATATATATAATATATATATATATATATAATATATATATATATATATATATATATATATATATATAAAATATATAAATATATATATATGAGAACATATATTAAAAAATTTCAAATACTAATGGTGATTTAAAAGAAATAGCCTAAATATAATTATTAAAAAAATTTTTTTTTTCATTTTTATACTAGTAAAAATCTGTTTTACATCATTTACTTCGCTTTAATTGTGTTTATTTCACATTCTCATTATTGAAGAATCCGTAACAGGTAAAATCTATAGACTTTAGATAGGTTTAAACTTTGGGTCTCCTTCCATTGCTAAAATACATTTCATTTCTTGGAACAGGAATCAATATAATTAGAATGTTAAGAGACTTGAAAATCCAAAATCTTTTAACAAGAGCATCACTTACACAAAATGAATGATTGATTCATACTATTATTTTAAAGAATTTTGCTACAGTTATTTTTGTACAGTCGTGAACAAAAGTTCGTTCCTATTAGGCTGGAAATAAATATTTTATAAAATGGGGATCACTTTCAGGTTCAGTTCAATTAAGTTCTCAATGTTTTTATTGTCTTTTATTCAAAATAGAGCTTTTATGAAATGATCTTTTTTCCAGCCTAATAGGAACGAACTTTTGTTCACGACTGTACCTTCTATATTTTTGTGGTACTTCCATATGAAAGGAAAAAAAAAATACTTTCAAACCATCTTTCAGCAAACACCACCTCAAAGTTCAATTTAGGTATTTTTAATTAGTTTTCCTTGATATTAAATTGACAGATGAGAATTAAGAAATTTCTCTCGCATTATTAAAATTCATGACATGTAAAACTCAGATTATGCAAACTTCAATTTAACTATAACACTGGAATAATAAACAATACAAGGGGTTGGAAAAATAATCTAAAATCAGAAAATGATGAAAACTAGACATTAAAAATATATATATTACAAAATAGAAATAACTTACCTCTTCATCAACATCTTCTTTTAAACCACCTACAAAAAGTTTTTTCACAGTAACATCTGCTTCTGGTCTACTAATTTCATCTCTTGGAACAGCTCGTTTCGTGTCTACAGATCTACCATCAATTTTATGTGGTCTATGTTTCTGTGCCTCATCTACCATATATGCTCTGGAAAAGGCTACAAACCCAAAACCTCGTGACCTTTTAGTTTTTGTATCCTTCATAACAACCACATCAACTATTTCCCCAAACTGTTCAAAATAATCCTTGAGGCTTTCATCAGTAGTTATGTAATCGAGTCCACCAATGAAGAGTTTCCTCATCTGTTCGGGTTCTGTTATGTCCTAGAAAGAGACAAACAAAATCAACATATTGCATTATGATTAAATAAGTATTTTCTTTGAAATAAACTTTCTTTCTGGAACTTTGAAAATACAATTTAAACATTTTGATTCAATTTTTAAAAATTATTACACTACTACTCTAAAGAGCACTTACTCAAGAAGAGTTCCCAAAAAGTATCCCACAAGGCATCAAATTTTGTTAATGCCCTTAAGTGATTGCAGAAGTGTGCCCTATAGTTAGAACATAAAAGACACCCAATGTTTAATAAGATACTATGGCCAATCTTACAAAATCTATCAAAAAGGGTGTC
>SEYY01021757.1:0-5000 GCA_009176605.1 Armadillidium nasatum
TTAAATGTTGCTAAAGTTTAAGACCCTAAATTACCCACCCTAAGTTTAACTCTCCAGCGCTAGATTATCAAAACCTAGTTTAGGCTAAAATAAGGTCAACTATTAACTTTTTCTATTAAATTTTATAGTTTCATTAAGAATGAATCTTGGAATATTATTTTATTAATGATGACCAATAATAAACAATATTAACTTAACTAGACACAATTAGTTTCAATAGTTTAAACTTTTTAAAGTATCACAATTTCAATAGAAGCTTTCAGTACAAAATCAAGAACAATACTGTTTTTATAATGTACGACTGTTATGTAATTTTTACTACTAATGCGCGTGCGCACTTTTGCGCTTTTAAATATGTATATTCATTTAAATAAACCAAGTAAATTTTAATGTCACAATATTAATTAAAATTTTACAGTTAAATATATTATTTTATAAATATTTTAAAAAATTTTATTGTTTTATAAATTTTAAAATAAATATATATATATTATATATATATATATATAATATTATATATATATTATATATAATATTATATATATATATATATATATATATATATATATATATATATATATATATATATATATATATATATATATATATATATATATATATATATATATATATATATATATATATAATATATATATATATATATATAATATATATATATATATATATATATATATATATATATATATTATATATATATATATATATATATATATAATATATATATATATATATATATATATATAGATATATATATTATATATATATATATATATTATATATATATTATATATATTTATATATTTATCCCTGACCGTCTTGGTGATGAACCAAACATTCTAGACCTTTTTCTAACTTCTAATCCTTCTCCTTATACTGTTAAACTCTTTTCTCTTCTGGATTCATAAGATCATCTTCTTATCTCCCTATCTTGTCCTGTCTCTTCAAGTCTTCCGCAAGAACGGCCCCTGCCTTCGGCGAGGAGACGTTTCTGGCATTTCGGTGCCACTAACTGGTCTGACTTGCGGTCGGACTTTTCTGATTTTCCATGGAATGATTACTGTTTCCGTGGGAGGGGTCCCTCGGAGTGTGCAGAGCGCATAACTGAGGTTATTCTCTCTGGCATGGAGGCGTACATTCCATATTCTTTCCCTTCAACTAAACCTAATAAACCTTGGTTTAACTCTGCTTGTTCTCGTGCTATCCGCCACAGGGATGCTGTCTTCAGGGATTACCGTCGTCTTCAAACTCCAGAAACTCACGCAACTTATATTTCATCCCGGAATCGTGCAAAATCTATTCTTCGAGACATCAAAAACTCTTTTCTCCGTCGCAAATGCAATAATCTTTCTGGCTCCTCTTCCTCTTGCCCTTTCTGGCATTTTGCAAAAAATGTCAACTCTAACTTTGCTTCTTAATCTTTTCAACCCCTAGTATCTTCTGACGGTTCAACTGCTGTTTTGCCTTCCTCTAAAGCTGAACTCTTTGCTCAATCTTTTGCCTTAAATTAAACCTTAGACGATTCCGGAGCTGTTCCTACTCCTTCATCCCCCTCTAACCCATTTATGTCTAAAATTGTAATTTCTTCTAGAGACGTCCTTTCTGCTCTCTCTGAGCTTAATACTAAGAAGGAGTACGGTCCTGATGGTATTCCTCCTGTTGGTTCTCAAAACTTGTGCTTCCGAGCTTGCACCCTGCCTTGGTAAGCTATTTCGTCTATGTCTTTCTACTTCAACCTTTCCTTCTTGCTGGAAACGTGCGCTCATTCAGCCTGTGCCGAAGAGGGGGGGACCCCTCTCAACCCTCTAACTATCGTCCCATTTCTTTAACCTCCGTTCTTTCTAAAGTTTTCGAATCTATCCTTAACAGGAAGATTTGGAAACATCTCAATTCTTCTAATCTTATCTCTGATCGCCAGTATGGCTTTCGTAAGAAACGCTATACTGGTGATCTTCTTTCCCTTCTCTCTGACTCTTGGTCCTCCGCTCTTCGGCATTTCGGTGAATCTTTTGCTGTGGCGCTGGACATATCGAAAGCTTTCGATAGAGTCTGGCACAAAGCTTTGATTTCCAAACTTCCCTCTTTCGGAATCTATCCTTCTCTCTATGATTTTCTCTCTGATTTCCTTTCCGGTCGTTCTATAGCAGCTGTTGTAGACGGCCACCGTTCATCCTACAAATCTATTAATAGTGGTGTTCCTCAAGGATCTGTCATATCCCCAACACTTTTTCTGCTTTTCATTAATGACCTTCTCTCTATTACTTCATCTCCTATCCACTCCTATGCTGATGACTCCACCCTTCATTACTCTTTTCATTTTGAAAGGCGCCCCGCCCAGCAACAGTTAATAGAAGTAAGGAGGGTAGCCTTGGAGCAACTAACCTCTGATCTATCTATCATTTTAAATTGGGGCAGAGAAAACATGGTCGTTTTCAATGCCTCTAAAACTCAATTCCTTCATCTCTCTACTCGACACAATCTTCCACACAACTACGATATCTTCTTCGAAAACACGCAACTCAAACCTTCATCTCTCCTTTAATATTCTAGGTGTTTCTTTTTCTCGTGATCTTTCTTGGAAAGATCACATTACTTCTCTTTCTAAACAAGCTTCTAAGAGGTTGGGTGTTCTGAGGCGCCTTCAGTATTTCTTCACACCACCCCAGTTGCTTGCTCTGTATAGGGGTGTTGTTCGCCCCTGTATGGAGTATGCGTCACACATCTGGGGTGGTCCCACCCAAGCAGCTCTCTTGGAGAAGGTAGAGTCTAGAGCTTTTCGCCTTATCAACTCTCCTGCTCTCCCTAATACTCTTCAATCTCTTTCTGCCCGACGAAATGTTGCGTCACTCTCTCTATACTATCGCTATTACAATGGACACTGCTCTTCTGAACTCTCTCGTCGCATACCTCCTCCATTAAGAAGGGTTCGTGCGACTCGTCTTTCTACGCAGTCTTATCCTTTCTCTGTCCAACTCTCTGACCCCAGACTTAACCGCTATGCTCAGTCTTACATGTACTCTACTGGTAAAGTCTGGAACAAACTTCCTTCATCTATTTTCCCAACTTCCTATGACTTAGGCACCTTCAAACGCCGTGTATCAGGTCATGTCGGCCTTTGATTTGACCATGTTTCTGACTTTCCCCCTAACTCTGGTTGAACATTAGTAGGGCCTCTGGCGTTTGCCCACCAGAGGTGAAATAAATAAATATATATATATATATATATATATATATATATATATATATATATATATATATATATATATATATATATATATATATAGTATATATATATATATTATATAGTTTATTCTTAAGCATTTATGTTGCTTACTAATGTGTTAAGTCTGACATGGATGTGGAATACTATTTTCAGTAATGTATGCTTGAACAAAAAGATTGATTTGGCGTTCTCTGCTAAGACATCACATTTGATATCCATGAAGATAAGACTTTATTCTCAATGAATGAATTCTTATAATAAATATATAATATATATATATATATATATATATATATATATATATATATATATATATATATTATATATATTATATATATATATATATATATATATATTATAATATATATATATATATATATATATATATATATATATATATATATATATTATATATATATATATATATATAAATAATAGTAATTCCTTTTTATATAGAGCTGCAAAAAATGATTTTTTGCCGGTCTATTAAAGACATGAATTAGACCGGTTTTTCCTTCTATGTAAATATGAAGGTAATAAATGCCTTTCTATTTTATTCGAATAAAAGTAAAAATTTTGTTTCACATATAGCAAAGATGCACCATGTGTACCAAATCCCACGTGACTATCCCTACATTGCTTCGTATTGCGACGGAATCTACTGCTAAGGAATAAACACAATAACCTCTGACGTCATAATTCATCTAAAATTGAGTCTTTGCTGAAGAGTATTCGAACCATCTTCATTTGAGTTGATGATTTGAGAAATAGAGTCCACCGCCACATCTACACGCCACGGGACAGAATGACATTTTATCTTAAAAATTTTTTCTTATATATACATTAAATTGATACTTCATTTCTATTTAATATTATATATATATATTTATATATTATATATATATATATATATATATATATATATATATATATAATATATATATATATATATATATATATATATATATATATATATATATATATATATATATATATATAATATATATATATATATATATATATATATATATATATATTATATATATATATTATATATATATATATATATATATATATATATATATATATATATATATATATATATATATATATATATATATATATATATATATATATATATATATATATATATATATATATATATATATATATTGGCTGATTAAAAAAACGGTCTCAGTTTAGTTCATATAAATTCAATTTATATTCAATAAATTATTACTATTTTTTACCTCATCTCTAAGAAGAGTCTCCCAACTTTCATATTGTTCCCCTGAGAAAAAAAAATGAGAAAAAATTCAGGTTCTGAACTGTTCCAATTTGAAAAGACTTAAAATTATGACAAAAGTACAAACTTTGGACACAAGAAATTTGCCTCGCATAATTTAATGTTATTTTTTTGGTTGAACTCCAATTTTGCTTCGATAAATTGGAAAAGGAATTTCCAAAACAAATTTTTCTTTAAAAAAAAATTTTTTTTTTTAATCTCTCATTTAAAAAAAGGAAAAGAAAAATTAAAACTTCAAGCATTAATTTTTAATATGAATTTTTAAATCATCAGGGAAGGTCATGGCAATATATTATATATATATATATATATATATATATATATATATATATATATATATATATATATATATATATATATATATATATATATATATATATATATATATATATATATATATATATATATATATATATATATATATATATATATATATATATATATATATATTTT
>SEYY01021757.1:10000-15000 GCA_009176605.1 Armadillidium nasatum
GAAGACAAAGGTCTTCATGAAGTCTATAAAAAAGATTTGGCTCATATCTGTTAAGTGAAAAAAAAGCTACAACAAAAAGAAGTAGTTGTAGAGAAATTTTAAAGTTTTCACAATCAATCTTTTTTTTTCGACTCCAGGACCTTGTCGCCTGACCGATCTGGCCCAAATTTTCAGGGACACTGCACAAGGACTAAATGTAAAAAAAAAAATATTTTAGAGAAATTTTGATACGTATCAAAAGAAAAACATTATAGCCAAAATATTTTTCAAAATGTGAAATAAAAAATTTTTCAAAATTTTATTTACCAAAACCTTTTTTGAATCAGAACCGTTTTCTAGGGATACATATTAACAAACCTGAACACTATTTGTTAAGACAAGGTTTTCCTACAGTTCTCTTGAATATTTGGACCGATAGGCAGATATATAGACAGACCAATTATGGGTTGTACAGATAAACATTTCAAAAAAGAATCAACTTCTTTGCCAATCTCTCTCTGACAGACCATGATTTCTTGGACGGATTGATAATTTCGAACGAACTAATTTCAAAACAATCCTTTGACATAAAATATTGACAATCCTCTTTAAAAGTCTCACGGAAAAATCAGCTCTTTGGGATACCTGATCTTCGGGTAAAGATTTTGACAACCATCGAGCTAAACACTCCCTGAGACCTTGCAATGGCATTTTATAATCCACACATCGGTGGATGTAAAATCAGTACTAATTCAGCTGTCGTTTTTTACTAGACTCTAAACTGCAACCACAGATCTTTCGTTTGTAGCCCCATATGGTTGTCCGTCTACTTCGTCACCATTCAGATCTTTCCAGAATTTATTAAAATGCCACATTTTGATATGGTTGTAGAGTTCACGGATTAAAATCCGAATAAAATTGTTCTCCGTTATGAAGCGACGTTGATAAAGCGTCGTTCGTTCATTGCAAACAAATTAGGGCAGATGATCGTTCCTCGTTAAAGAAAATTAATTGAAATTTTCTTTTGTAGTTCAATTTGGAGGATTTCAGCTCACAGCACAATTCAAATTAGCATAATCGCGCGCAAAAAAATACGCAAGCTTATTTCACATAATCGCGAGCACACACACACACATTCCCACACCCACGCACACACTCATGCACATACACATACACATGTACACACACACACACACACACACACACACACATATATATATATATATATATATATATATATATATATATATATATATATATATATATATATATATATATATATATATATATATATATATATATATATATATATATATATATATATATATTATATATATATATATATATAATAATTATATTTTTGTTTCTGTATCCTTGATACAAAATTCTTCTTCGAAAGTAATGAATGCTATGCGTCATTCTCGTCCTTACAAATTATTTTTTTTTTTTAATATTACACTTGGCCAATAGTTCGTTCATTAATATCCTTTTTTAAATGTTTATTTGGATCCCTGAACCTTCAAACATTTTTTCTCTCTTTGATGTTCTCATTAACCTTGAAAATGTAAAATGAATAACCAATTTATTGCTCGAAATTTGACAGTAAGACAAAGAAACATTTTCGCTTTGAACTGTCAAATTAATTTACTTTCCTTTTTTTTTTTTTTTACTATTATGATTTGGGATGATGTGTCGAAGGTCAACCATTGAGTGGTTTAGAGATTGAGTTCCTTTTAGGTTGGTTTTGTTAGAATATTGTTTCGTTAGTAGTTATTGATAAGTTAGGAGGCCTTGCTTAATTTGCTACTAGGGTTGGGAGACGCAGTGGGTGCGGTGAGGTGTAGCAAGGTTCTAGAGAAAACATAAAAGTGCGGTGCGGTACGGTGCGGTACGGTACGGTGCGGTGCAGTGAGGTAAACAAAAAATAATTAACGGTGCGGTGTATGTTGCGGGTCCCTGTTACTGTATCCTACGATGATCCTGTTTGTATATATATATATATATATATATATATATATATATATATATATATTATATATATATATATATATATATATATATATATATATATATATATATATATATATATATATAAGTGGCGGATAATATTAAGAGAACAGAGAAAGAAAATACATGGAGAAGGATTGGTAAAGAGCTGGAGGAGAATCTTCTGAGTACGGGGAAGCTGATTTATAGTATTGCAAAACAAAAAAAAACTATAGAAAGGGCTCAACGCCACTACCAACTTATACGATAGAGGCTGAAAATTTGGGAATTGTATACTAACCCAATTGACATCAGTAAAAGATGGGAGGAATATTCCAACCTGTTGCTGAACGTACCGAACAATATAGAGGAGAATGAGAGTGGAGTGGAGGTTTGGGAAGCGATGGAGGAGGAAGAGTTGCCGATATCACTCGAAGAGGTGAAAGATACGATGGAAAAGAAGAAAAGTGTTAAGGCAGCAGGCAAAGACATGATACAGGGCAGAGATATGGAGAGGTGCGCTTGTTTTTTTGAGGTAATGTTGTGGATGAAGGAAATAATGAACAGGTGTTAGAGAGAAGGAAGAACACCAGCGTACTGGAATAAATCGATAACATGCACTATATTTAAGAAGATCGAAAAAATGGACAGAAAGAACTATAAAGGAATTGCTCTGATGCTACATGTTGCAAAGATGTGTGACAAGATTTAAGCCAGGAAGATCGACTGTTGATTTGATATTTGTACTTAGAATGGTATGTGAAAAGAACTATGAATTTAACAATATATATATATATATATATATATATATATATATATATATATATATATATATATATATATAATATATATATATATATATATATATATTATATATATATATATATATATATATATATATATATATATATATATATATATATATATATATATATATATATATATATATATATATATTATATATATATATATATATATATATATATATATATATATATATATATATATATATATATGATGCTGGATACTATACGTGTGTTAATAAAATTTACATACAATTAATTTCAACTTTGAAATTTCGGCTTTGAAAACTGAGAACCTTCAGTCTATACTCTATATCAACTGAACGTCGTAATTCCTTTGGCTAGAATAGTGTTTATCAACCTTTTCTTAGTAATTCCTTGGAACTTTCCAAAGATCATATGTTAATAAAATTAAAGGGCAATCGAATTTATATAAAAAAGAGAAAACACTTGTTCTAGGATTGATCAGCGCTCAAAATATTAGTGTTGTTTTCGTTCAAGAAAGAAAGTAGAATTGAAGACAACAATTAAGTAATACACATTTCTATAATACAAATTTAGATCAATGTGAAATAAACAAATCAAACTAACATGCAGCATGCATATTTTTTATTGAGATTCTTAGCCTTGAAGCGATATTAGTCAAACATACTCTCATTCTTCAACCGTGTGTACCGTGTGTAACCTTTGACTTTTCTTAGTTTCTATGTCTATGAGAGCAAATATTCCAATTCGCACAGATAAGATGTAGAAAACTGCAGAAGTATCAACATAAATTTTCTTGAAACTTGAGAATATTCATTGTTAACATATACCTAGAGTTTGTCAAGAGGCACTTCTATATACTTTGGTATTATAGTACCATCATTACGTATATCAGTTTTATTTATTTGTTTTTATTTTTTTTATTGTACATATCTCCTCTGGTGGGCAAAGGCCAGAGGCCTATCAAATTCCACCAGAGTGTGAGAGTAGTATCCCAGACTTGAGGCCAATTTCAATGGGTTGAACCCCCCAAAATGGTGTCAGGAAAGAGCGTGAGGTCAATTTGAGCGGAGTGATTTGCATTGCAAATCAAAATCCCGTTTTGGCTTAGGTTGCCAGATTTTCGAAATCTGGCACCCGTCAATGTCGGGCCCTATACTACTTGTGAGGAATATCAGAAACTTATCCGGATAATGCCCAAAATTTCTCGGTACACTGTCCTTGAAGATTTGTAAGTCAAATGAAGCTGGGAAAATGGATAAAGGGAGTGTGTTCCAGACTTTCCCGGAAGACGAGTCACACGAACCTTTTCAATGGAGGAAGTATGCGAAGGGAAAGTTGAGAAAAGCATTGTCCAATGTTATAGCGATAGTATAGAGAGAGTGACACAACAATTCCAATTGCAGAAAGAGACTGGAGAGAATTAGTGAGAACGAAAGAGGTGATAAGACAAAAAAGTATTAGACTAAACATTTTCAAGGAGAGCTGTATTAGTGGAACCATTCCAGATGTATGATGGGCTAACAGCACCCCTATAAGGAGCAAGCAAATGGCGTGGTGTAAAGGAATTACGAAAACGCCTATTCACCCAAACTATTAGTAGTTTATTTAAAAAAAGAAGTAATATGATCTTCCCAAGAAAAAATAATAATAATACTTGATGAAAAACCAAGAATAAAAAGGACAGATGAAGATTTTAATTGTGTGTTTTCGAAGAAGATTTCATACTTGTGTGGAAGGTTGTGTCGAGTAGAGAGATGAAGGAATGGAGTTTTGGGCGCATTGAAAACAACCATAATTTTTCTGCCCAAAATTTGAAATACGAGGTAGATTAGAGGTCAGTTGCTCCAAGGTTACCCTTCTTGCATAAATTAACTTCTGTTATGATGGGTGTCTGTCTTTCAAACTGAAAGGAGGGAATGAAGGGTGGAGTCATCGGCATAGGAGAGAATAGGAGATGAAGTAACAGAGAGAGAAGGTTATTGAAAAGAGTTCGAGATAAGGACAGATCCCTTTAGAATACCAATCTTTATAGATTTAAAGTAAGAATAATAGCCGTTTACAACAGCTTCTATTGAACTACCGAAAAGGAAATCTGAAGGTCACAGAGAGAATGATAGATTCCGAAAGAGAGAAGTTTGGAAATTAAAGCTTTGTGCAAAATTCTATGGAAAGCTTTTGATATGTCTAGCGCCACAGAGAAAGAATCACCAAAATGCCGAAGAGCGAAAGGCCAAAAGTCAGAAA
>SEYY01021757.1:30000-35000 GCA_009176605.1 Armadillidium nasatum
ATGTTACGTTTTTGCCAGTGTTTTCTAACTTACGAGATATCATCCCCTAGTGATCGAAAATATTATATTATATTTATTTTGCGGAGGGGTTACTAAATTTAAAGCTTTTTTTTTATATTTTTCTAATTTATTTAACTATTTTCAGCGCTATTTCAAAGAGGAGAAAGAGTCTACAATTTTAATTTAGTTTATTTTTCTTTATCTTCAAAAGGAAAAATGGAGAACCTGAAAATCCCCTCGAAAGACGAGCCCCGAACTGCAATATACAAAATAATTTAATAAATATTTTGAAATGAATATTTCCATAATTCATATAAAATTTATTTGCCCCTTTGAAAAAAGCATATATAAATATTGAAGGCTTAAGTGCGTGTGCATTTCCCTCATACCTCTTTGGTTGTTACATTATCTCAGAAAAGAAATATGAAAACATAGACTCGAATTGATTTTACAGCGTGAAAGACTTGCCCTGTCTGTCAGTGCACCTAGTTTGTAATATAGGTTGGTGCTATATCACTTACGCTTTTGTTAATAGAGTGATTTGATAGTTAGGTTAAATATTTTATTTGAGGTAAGTGCAAATCCAATTGAAAATTGTCTTGTAACCTTTGAAAAAAGTGTTCAAAATATCAAAAAGGGTGTCTATTATTTGTTTTCGTGAAAGCAATTTAAATCCAAGGCAACTTAAATATCTTCAAGTCTCTGTCAAATGAAACTTTGAAGTTCTTAAGACTCACAGACTGCTTAAAAATACAATATACAGATAAAGGTAATTAGTTTGCATGTTATTTTAAAAAAAAATTTTTATTGCTTGATGATAGGTAATACAAATAATTTTTTTGTAAGAAAAATCAATGACTCAACTAACAATACTGAGGCTTTCGGTCATGATTAAACCCTATTTATTAAAAATTAGGTAGCAGAACTATTTAGAAACTTGAAACCGTGAACAGAGATAATGTCTCCTTTAATGTCTTTTTCTTTTAACATTAACTCAGAGGCTGATAATAAGGCATGAGACATAATCTTACATACGCACAAATACCGTTCACAAACCCCTATCCCAATTCAACTTTAGGAGAAAATAAAAAAAAAGAGATCAACAATACTTATAAATTTTATTTTTATTTTTACTTTATACTATATAATAATAATAATAATAATAATAATAATAATAATAATAATAATAATAATAATAATAATAATAATAATAATAATAATAATAATAATAATAATAATAATAATAATAATAATAATAATAATTTATATTTTTTTACATGTTACCGCAACTCACAGACAAAGCCCTTTTCAAGGAGGGAGCGTAATAAAGATAAAATAAAACCCACCCTATCCAGAACCTAACGTAGATCCCTCAGGCGTAAGCAGACAGAGGATTTAAAGAGAGGTAGATTAAATACAGCAGGAAAAAATTTGGAGGAGGTAGGGTGTTCTACAGAATAGAGGTGGCTGGAAAGGAGGAGGTACTACAACTTGCAAACCTAGAGTTTGAAATGCTGCGAGGGCGACGCAATGATGGTGGAATACGAGTGGTCAACTTCCTTGAGCACCTGTCGTTGTAGCACCTATAGAAAAGAGAGAGTGCGCCAACGTCACGTCGCTGAGAAAGAGAGACAAGGGAGTTTGAAAATAGTCTTTTTGCCTAATAATCAACCTTATCCAAAAGAAGGGTGGAACAGGAACCACTCCAAATGTGAGAACAGTATTCCATACAAGGACGGATATGATCCTTATAATTGAAGTAAGTGATCAAAGTGATCAGAAGAAAACAAGTCCCTCAATCTGAACAGAACTCCCAGCTTTTTAGAGGGCACCTTATCAACCGTTGAGAAATGATGCTTCCAAGATAATTTATTGTTTTTGTTCAGAACAAGAATATTCATGTTTTGTACAGGTGAGACGGGACAGCCGTCGAAGGAGATAGGAAAATTGGTAGGTGTTTTTGAGAGAGAGATGTGAAGAAGTTGAGTTTTCAAAGAATTGAATTTCACAAGGTTGCGGTGGTCCCATCTTGAAATCCCATCTAGATCAGCGAGAAAGGAATTTGAAAGTTGAAGACGAAAAGCAACTCTAGGAGCAAAAGAGGGAGCAGAATTGGAATGAGTAGAAAAATAGAGGGTCGAGTCGTTAGTATAAGAACGATCAGAGTATAAGTACAGCTGAGGAGGTCCTTGGTGAAAAGTAAGAATAAGTAGGAGATAGAACAGAACACTGAAGAACACCACAATTAATAGGGAAAGAAGAAGAAGTTGCTTTAAAAACAAGTGCTTGTATGGAGCGATTTGAGAGGAAAGTAAGCATGAGTAAGCAAAGAGAAGGAGGAAACCCAAAGGAAGAGAGCTTAGAGAGCAGTGACGCATGCCATACCCGGTCAAAAGCCTTGTATATGTTAATCGCCACCACACAAGGGCAGAAGACCATAGATCAGTAAGATAGGAAAGTATGTCAACAGCAGACCTCGAGAGTCGGAAGCCATACTGGTGGTATGAAAGAAGGGAGTGAGATTCCAAATGATCAAGGAAATATATATATATATATATATATATATATATATATATATATATATATATATATATATATATATATATATATATATATATATATATATATATATATATATATATATATATATATATATATATATATATATATATATATATATATATATATATATAATATATATATATATATATATATATATATAAAATATTAAAGAAAGTTATTAATATAGACAAATTTCAAAAAAATAAGCAAAAACATGAGCGACCTTCTTAACATTTACCTTTTTATAAATCTAAATAGTTATTGGGACATGTTTTTTGCTATCGAATTTCTTAAGTTTTTTTCTGGACTGTATTACATTCAAAATATACTCATGTCTGTTTTCATATCCAATTCTTACTTGTGACGATTGTGATAACTTCATTTACTGCATGCTCTACACCCTGATTGTGGCATGGAAACAAAAATGTTAATTAGTTCATTTACAAATTTTTATTTCGTCAATTGTTAAATCCTTTAAAAAAAGGAGACTGGGTGACTGTTTCTTTTCCCAATCAATCACTGTTTGAATAATCATCTGCATTAAAGTTTAGTGCTTTTGACAGTTCAAAAACTCTTGCATTGGAATTCCTTGTTCTTATTTCTTAGTGCGCGCTATATCATCATTGCATGTTTTTTTTTCTACGATTTAAGTACGCACATTAGGCACCAAAAATTGAGACTTTATCCAAAACCACCCTGGTTTGTAAACTTTCATTATTATATTTACTAGATTTTGAAGAGCTTTGCTTGGATGTTTTGTAGAAACGTATAACCGTAAGAACCTGTTTGCTTTTGTTAGCCATCTGGAATGATGAAGGATGCCTAGAGATTTTTTGGTTAATGATGGCGATATATTCCCTGATTTTATACTAATACAAATTTCATACAAATATTTTTTGTCAGTGCTAATCTGCTTAACGATATGTGCGGGTATTTTTTCAAGCTTTCTGTTTACAAGTTCAAAATTAACTATCTCCAGCTTATTTATATCTTCATTTTATTTCCAATGGTACCCTTAAAATTTTTTGGTCCTGATGTTTGTTCATCAATTGCCTCGAATATGTGTCTGAATGAAAATTAATTTGCCTGTAAGAGGCAAATAACCATTGTATTGGTCTTTCAAAATACATATCAATCAGTCTCAAAACTCCACCAACTCTTCCAGTGTTAACTGGAGTCCCATCGCAAAGAATAGCTTTAAGCAGTTAGAATCAATTAAGAAAGCTATTATTTCATTAGTAATAAAGCGGTCCTTGACAGAATCTGGTGTAACACGAGTAATGTAAATACCATCTGGTTCTTTTATAATAACAATGTTCTTCCAATTCAGTTCCATCTTTTCTTTTAGTTTGATCCTTCAGCCTTCAACTCCAATGCATTCCATTCAATTTGTGTGTTTTCTAATTTCATTCTGATTGCATTCTTTTTACCAACACTTTTCCTCTCTCATTCAACTTTTTTTCAATCCAACATATTACTTTCATTCCATATCTCCATATTCTTTAATTCTGCATTGACTATAGCAGCAGTGGCCCTATAGCTTAAACAAAACCTGTCAGCTGTTATCGCTAAATGTTTATACACAAATCTATTCTGAGAATATTCCCTAAGTTCATATTCTGGAAGAAATTCATCATCATTTCTGCTTTCCTCTACTTCCAATATCTCTTCTTCCATAACATCAAAGTGAAATCCTGTGTTAATTGAAGGGCCACATATTTCTACGGTTCGGTTACTGTTGCTGCTGCTGCTACAACCCCTACACCTGCCGAGACTTACAATAGATTCAACATTAATCTTTCCATTTTTTCCTGCGTCCTTCTTCTCGCACCTATTACTGCTTTATCAATTGTTCCAGCTTGATTTCTACTCCGTCTTTGAACTAAAAAAGATTTCTATTCAATAACGGTATTCTAATTTTTCATCTACAATGAGTTCTTTTCAGTTTTTTTTTATAACAGTTGCATGTGCAAATGTCAGTCTTATCATTTGATTTTACATCTCTTTCAAACTAATCTTTTCGTCTGTTTTAAGGGATCTTATTTAGTTTTGAAGCTGATTCTATAAGTCTTTGAACTCTTAAATATATTCCATCAAGTGTTGGGGTTGGAAAGGAAAATTTCTTCCAGATGGATTCCACGTCCTTTGCAACAATTCTATAACCATCTTTAGCCGTTACTGAACCTTTCCAAAGTACTTGCTCTCATTCATAACAAATAGATAATACCTAACAATATCTGCTGAATATGATATTTACAGAAACTTAATTTCAGCATCCCCAATTTGTGCAACGTGTGTTTGTGTGTATTTGTGAATGTGAGATTGTGTGTGGATATTTTATATATAGGTGATCGGGAGTAAATTAAATATGAGACACTTTGAAACCAATTTTTGAATCGAGAATAACGTAAAAGTGGGGTAATGTGTGCCAGGGGTAG
>SEYY01021757.1:40000-42500 GCA_009176605.1 Armadillidium nasatum
TGGAGAATTTTGGAGAATAGATTTTAGAAGATAAATAAACAAAACAAACGAATTTAGTCTTAGAGTGGTAAGGGATCCTAAGTCATAAGGTGGAAAATTCGGATGACTCCATATTAGAGACTTGAGAACAAACAACATCGTTGCTCGCATATGCACAACAATCGCCTTTGGCTGAAAATTGAGGATAGAGACAGTAGGAGGAAACAGAAATGGGTTTGCTATCAGAACGCTCAAACATTTGAGTTTCTGTCAAGAACAGGAGATGAGGTCTAGAAGAAGAGAGGTAATGTTCAACAAAGTGGAAATTAGAGCATAGACTGCGAATGTTGCAGAAATTAATGAAAAAATAGACCGTGCATCAGGACAAACCGGCTGCAGGGCCCTGGTGGATAGAATCCCATCACCAAAGGTCACCAACTCCCAAGTGATGATGGGGAAGGGGTAGATGGGGGGTTGTTTTTGAAAGTCTCTCCTCGATACTTCTTTGAGGCTACTGCTGTTGACGCCATTATTATTATTTTTCCTTTTTAAAAAGAATGTGTCTGGAATAGTGTTTTTTTGTGTGGGAAAGGAGAGCCTTCTCCGTGTTGAAGAAAATGGAGACGAGCGCGAAAGTATATCTAATAAATGTAAATTCATTTTGTTTCATAAGCCAATTATTATTATTAAACATACCTTCTCCTCCTCTCTCTCAATCTAATTGGAATAAATTAAAATAAATGAATATGTTAAACATTTTTTTTATTTCTAATTTTGTTAGCACCGAAATGTAGAAAAACGCATAAGGTTTGTTTATTTTCGTTTTTACGTGAGAGTGATTTCCTGTTTGTTGATTGGTTCGTTATATTCAAAGTGATTGCGAGTCGAATGAAAAAGTTCAAAAACGCAACTTACTTCTTTTTGTTCTCTCATTCCAACATCTCTTTCTACACCTCTCCTGTCACTATTTCTTTAATTTGCATGAAAGAAACATTAATTTCTGTAAAAACAGTTGTCTTGAATCTTCTGAGCTTTTTCTTTTGGCAAATTGAGGTTAAAAGAGGGTACTTTTTTTTATTCTTTTATTTCCCTTGTTTCTTTTAATTTAATAATTTTGAAACACTGTGCATAGGATTGTGTCTGCTGATAAATATATAATGGAATATTATTGTTCTGCCTTTTTTCCTTCTGAATTGTTTAAGTGAGCCTTGGCTCATTTCCAAAAATACTTTGTATATGTATATATATATATATATATATATATATATATATATATATATATATATATATATATATATATATATATATATATATATATATATATATATATATATATATATATATATATATATATATATATATATATATATGATATAGATATAGATATAGATATAGATATAGATATATATAGATATAGATATAGATATAGATATATATATATATATATATATATATATATATATATATATATATATATATATATATATATATATATATATATATATATATATATATATATATATATATATATATATATATATATATATATACCTTCCTTTACTGCAGATAAAAGCATTAAAAGAGATCCATATATTTAACTTAAACGAATAGTTGAAACCACATTTAAAAAGGAAAAGTCCATATTTGTCTCGTAATTAAGAAACTTTAATTAATTTCAAAAAAATAAAGTCACAGAATGAAATAAGAGGAATCTTTTTTATTATTGTTTTATTATTTTTTTATTATTTTTTATTTTTTTTTTTATTATTATTTTCTTTTAATAATTTTCCCTAGCTACAATTTTGGACTACAGCCAGAATGCTAAAAATAGATGAATGAAATGGAATTTCCGTACTTAATACGATAGTATTATATATATATATATATATATATATATATATATATATATATATATATATATATATATATATATATATATATATATATATATATATATATATATATATATATATATATATATATATATATATATATATATATATATATATATTAGCTAATGACGTTTTCTTTGAGAACTTTATTTTAATGATAAAACAAATTACTAACAGCGTAGAAAAAAGCATAAGTTGAATTTAAACTTATAATAAGTAAACATAAATAATTGTAATATGACGTTTCGGATTAAAAACTTAAACCATTATACAATTCCTGGATGGAAAAATAATAATAACATAAATTAGAAATAATACAAAATATTTAAACTGTTGTTAAAATTAGAACACTGAACATAAGTTGTAATAATATGGAACAAAATTACTTTTCAAACTGAGCAGCAATTATTATTATTATTATTATTATTATTATTATTATTATTATTATTATTATTATTATTATTATTATTATTATTATTATATTATTATATTATATATATATATATATATATATATATATATATATATATATATATATATATATATATATATATATATATATATATATATATATATATATATATATATATATATATATATATATATATATATATATATATATATATATA
>SEYY01021757.1:52500-57500 GCA_009176605.1 Armadillidium nasatum
CAGAAAAGAGTACACCATTTTTACAACGACCAACGGAACACTCTAAATTTTAAATAATAGCACTTCAAAATTCTCATTCAAGATTTTATTCTGAAAATGGTTAAGAAAATGGAGATAAATGCATAAGCATGTTCCGAGAAGGTTAATGAAATGTGAAGAGCTCATCGACTTTGCTTCAACAAACGGCTTCTTTTCTTTTTAGAAAAGCCCCCACAGGAAGTCAGCATGGAGAGGTTCAGATCAGGAAGCTCACAACGAGAATGATTCCATTCTGATCAACTGAATAGATGTTGAAGATGATATTCAGGCCCTAATCAGAGGCAACGTTGAAAGCGACCGTAATATGGCAAGCTACAAAATCGAGGTCAACTTCCAATAAGAACGGAAGAAAATTGTCATCACAAAATTGCAACCATACAGAGTTGGAAAATTTCGAATATCTCTTTCATATCGACCTGTAAAATAATTAATATTTTAATACCAAAATGAAAACGAAGTCAACAGTCTGAGCAACCTGGACAAACAACAATTTCTAACCACTGATTAAAGTAGTCAAACAACACACAGAAACAAAACGAGAAGAACAAAAAATTTTGAGAAGAAATCAAACACCTCATGAAAGACTGTAGAAAACGCCAACACTCAAAATAACAAAAGATAAAATTCAATTTGCAGAACTGAAAGAAGGTTGCTAGAAGGAAATAAATAGCGACTTTCATAAAAATATTACAGACATGATCAAGCGAGTCCTGTAGGAAGACAAAGCGTTCATGGTAGCTGTTCAGAATTTCTAAAAGGAAGCCTACACAGGGTTATTTCCATTTGACTGGTATTTTTAAAGTCTTTTTTTTTTTTTAACCAAAAAATCAAGATAGAACCATTAAGTGAACTAGCGAGTTCTATCAAAGTCTCTCCTCCTAGATCAGACATAGTAATGATTAGCAGAAGCATGACGCAGTCAGGCTCCTGGGTGCAAATTCTCCTTCGATCATCTCGAGAGGGCTTGAATATATTGTCAATAACATGAAAGCAAAACTTCAATAATATATATATATATATATATATATATATATATATATATATATATATATATATATATATATATATATATATATATATATATATATATATATATATATATATATATATATATATATATATATATATATATATATATATATATATATATAAGGGTGTCACTAAAGTCTGGACTCATAGGGAATAAGGAAACGTTTCCCGGTATGATATTTGTTAATATTTTATTCAGTTGGAATATTCAATAAGGTCTTCAATATGATTTCCATTATTTGCTATGCACAGGTAGATTCGCTTTGAAATATTCAAGTGAACCCGATGTAATAAATCCAAATTGTCGTTTATTTGAGAAAACTCACTCTTTATGCGTTGAGTCAGGTGTGTTTAATCTGTGATCTTGATTGAGTACACTTTCTCCTTTAGCATACCTCAGGAAAAAAGTCAAGGGGGCTAAAGTCAGGTGACAGAGGACACCACTCCACACTTCCACGTCTTCCAATCACGCTACCAAAATTATAATTCCTTATTCCCTATTTGTCTAGACTTTAGGGACAACCCGTATATATATATATATATATATATATATATATATATATATATATATATATATATATATATATATATATATATATATATATATATATATATATATATATATATATATATATATATATATATATATCATCGAAGTTTAAAGTTTGCTACAGGGGAATCGAACCCGGGTCCTATAGTACAAAAGTATAGAGTTTTACCTCTACGCAACTGTGGGTAGAAGTCAGTAGCATAGAGGTAAAACTCTATGCTTTTGTGCTATAGAGCCCGGGTTCGATTCCCCTATAGCAAACTTTAAACTGATATTTGATGAATATTTTATCTGCGAGAGTGTTGGCATACTTTAATTATTACCTTATATATATATATATATATATATATATATATATATATATATATATATATATATATATATATATATATATATATATATATATATATATATATATATATCACAATAGGTCTTAGCAACGCTTCTAAAGCAGAGAGAAATGCCGTAATCCTACCCCAATAATAAATTACTCAATTATTGATCACCTGTTCAAACTATTAACTAACTCGTTGCAAAATCCGAAGAATACAACATGCCTTATGCACTTGCTTTTTTTTTTGAGTACAAGAAAGCTTTTGATTATGTAAAAAAAAAAATAAATAAATAAATAAATAAATTATTCATCACAGCACTCAAACAACTTAGCATCGAGCCAGTATACATCTACACCCTCCAAAATATCTGAAGCTCAACTACAGATGAAGACCAATGCGACGAAATAACCAAAAGAAATATTTTTGCATCACTTAAGGGACAACGGAAAAACATTTCGAAAATATTAGCATGTTAAATTGAAGTCATGTGGCAGGAAAGAAAGACAACAGGTGAACCTTGAGAATAGCCAACCGAACTCCCCAGAGGATGCAAAATTGAAACCGTTGCCATCAAAGGACCCAATGGAAAATAACCTTTGCAAATTCGAGTCAAGATGGCGTAGAAAGGTCAAGAGCTTGGAATTTAGAAACAGCTCGGAAAGGTTTAGGTTTAACAAAGAACAATGGAAGATGCTTTGACCCAGGACTGACGAAGATATACGAGTATATTTTATTTTTAACAAAGAAAATTTACATTAAGATAAAATCGGAATGTGCTTCATCACTGAAACAATTGTTTTAAATGTGTAATTTTCTTTTATTTCACTTTATGACATAATTCCTCTTGGTGGAACAGATATCGCATTCTGAATTAGTCATTTGCAGTGAATTTTAGAAGAGAACAAAAAATGGGCATATTGCAAATCAGTAATATGGCTTTGTTGATAACCAAATTATGACAAGAATTTAATTTAATTAACGAGGATCATCACTGTATTGTCAGTTACATATAAAATTATTTTTAAATTTCTTTCTAATTTGAAAACACTTATTTAAAAAACGTTAAAATGAAAAATTTAAATTAAAAATATTTTCATACGTATGACGCTAATGCCTAAGAAGCTTGAAAACAATAATTAATCTGCTGGTGTTTCCAGGAACCTATGAAGGTTTAACAAAGTTATGCAGAGTAGAAGAATTACATAAAGTTGCCTAAAAGTAAAGAACATCAAAAAAGGGGAATAAAAAGAATTGCATATTTTATAGAAAGAAGAATATTATTTTATTAAAAGCTTTATAGATCAAACAAAAAAAAGGATATTGTAGGAGTTGTTTTACAATCTTCAATGCAAAAATCTCTTAGTATGAACGATCTAGAGAACAACTTGTTTTATATTAATTTTTTGAAAGTGAATGGAAATTCAGCCTTAAGTATTAATCAATCAATAGTTTGGACTTGTGATTTAAGTGAGTTACAAGCTAGAAGGTGGATGCTATAAAAGACCGAAACTTGCATTATGTAATTTATAGACAATCTCTAAGATGTTTCTTCTAAGATAATCAAATCCAAGGTCATCGATCGGAAAGAGAAGGAGGAAGGGTGTTCCAGACTATAGTAATGGAGTACTTATAGGAATAAGCATAGTGATTAAGGCTGTGGTCAGAGAGCTGAGCAAAAACTGGATGAGATTGTGTAGAAAGACAAGTCGCGCGATTCCTTCATAAATGAGAAGGCATGAGACTGGAGTTCTGAAAAGCTCTCTCTCTCTTTTATAGCGATAGTATAGGGAGAGTGACACGACAGTTCTGATAGCAGAAAAAGATTGGATAGAGAGATAATGGGAGAAGGATAGTTGATAAAACAATAAACACTAAGACTCCACCGCTTCAAGAAGAACGATATAATTCAAAAGACTCTTTCAAAGAGGAGGCAAATAGGCAAGTGTTGAAAAAATTATTTTTATATATATCACTCCAGTTAGTAAAAAAGTTGCATGCCGCTCAAATTGTTCCATACACTGAAATTATGAATGAGCCTCAGAAAAAATAAACATAGTTAAAACTTTTTTTTATTGAGAGAACACAAAGTGATCTTACCAAGAAATACAGGAGATATGAAATGCATAATATTAAGGGCAAAAGTAGGTTTATGTTGTGATTTTTTAAAGAAGATGTAAGTAAGATTATATTGAGTAAATAGATGAAGAAATTTGAATTTTTAAATTACCAGAAAAAAACCATGGCGCATTGACCAAATCAGGGTACAATTTAGCAATGAACATATTGTTGACAACAACAAAAGAAGATATCATCATTTGCAGATAAGTTGGATCCTTTTCAAGTGAAAAGTCGAGTCATTGGCTTTAAAATTAAAAAGTGATAAATATAAACATATTGACTAAAAGTAGTAAAGAAACAGAAGGATTAAGCAGGATTAAATTTTCCAACTTCGGATAAATTTAAAAATTTTGAAATAATAGAGGCAACAGAGATACATACATACATACATACATACATTGAATATATATACACACATACACTTTTATATATATATATATATATATATTATATATATATATATATATATATATATATATATATATATATATATATATATATATATATATATATATATATATATATATATATATATATATATAATAAATTTACATACAGTAGGTTCTCAATTCTGAAATAAATAAATAAAAAAACCGCAAATATCTCTAAATACACTCTAGAGCATATTTAACATAAAATTACACTATCAGCTTCATCCCAGACCTGTGTAAGGATAAGACGATAAACACTAACTTCCAACCAAAGCCTTCACACACCTACACACCTACACATCACACACACGCATGCACAACACACACACACGCACACACACCGATGATTATATACAGATGATGATAACAGATAAACACTTTTGTTACATATTTCTTACCAGGAAGATACTCATTTAATCATTGTTTGTAGTAACTGTTCAGCAAAAATTCCATTATTGGAATTGCATTATTATATATATTATATATATATATATATAT
>SEYY01021757.1:62500-65545 GCA_009176605.1 Armadillidium nasatum
TAGACGCTATAATTTACTATTCGTAAATTGAAAAGTAAAACAAAATAAAGCAAGTTCTCCCGGAATTCTTCAGCGAATATTTTTACTGTCGTAATAAAAATAAAATTATATACGTTAGTATGTATATTTATAGAGTTACAGCTACTCATTTCAATCATTCTGAAACTCCCAAAAATGATCTGAGACAGTATGCATATGTTTTAAAATATTACCTTATGAAAGAAACGCTTTATGTACAGTCGTGAACAGAAAATCGTTCCTATTAATGTGGAAATAAATATTTATATAAAATGTATCATTCAGATTTAGCCAATCACAGTTCAATTAAGCCCCTCTCAATGTTGTTATTCTCTTTTTATTCAAAATAGAGCTTTTATGAAATGATCTCCATTTTATATAAATTTATTTCCAGCTTAATAGGAACGAACTTCTGTTCACGACTGTACACTGGACATAAAAATTAAGACTAAAAGCTTCTCTGATATTCAAGGTACAAAGTCAGTTTTTCTCACATCTTCTGTAATGTCCTAGGGAAAGCCAATGTTAATCAATTGATTTCAAATCTATCGAAATATATTACGCTTCAACAAGAAGAGTCATCAAAATGGCATTTGTGAAGCGATGAACTTTTTTCTTCGCATCAAGCAATACAATGACGATGAACATGGGACTGCAAGCAATAATAAAGTTGAGAAAATAATCGACCAGTTTCCTAATAGGAAAAACATCACAGAGACACACCAGTCTTCTCGAAATGAAGATAAATGATGAACAATATATCAAATTGAATCTATTTGCTCTTAGTTATCTAACTTGTTCTTCCAGCTGTGCCCTGAGGTCACGTTTGTTTGGTAGACCAACTATAAAACATACTAAAAAGTATAATTGCTTGAAAGGTGTTTTTTTAAGATGAATTATGATTATTCTGTATAAAACTTCTCTTTAACAAGGCTCAAATGTCAAAGGACATGTTTTAACTTATATTTATAAATGGGAGGTCAATAGTGATTGAGATTGGGAAATGTATGATGAGTTGGGACCTCGCTTTCCATTTAGGTAACTCGTTAAAAAGAGACAAAACTCGTTAAAAAGAGGAAAAAAATATCTTATCTGACGCTTCTTCTACTTTTGCGTCTTCGTAATTACAAAATCTTTACCTATTGAAAATTATAATTAAAATTATAATTGGAATTATAATTGGAAAGTATCTCAGATGTTTCATTAAAAATTAGTTTTAATATTTTATATTTTTTAAAAACATTTTAAATAAAATGTTGAAGATCCGCAAAGGATTGGATGTGGAAATAGAAGATTCAAATCCTCATCCTCTACATCATATATATATATATATATATATATAATAATATATATATAATATATATATATATATATTATATATATATATATATATATAAATATTATCTATTTTTGCTCCATAAAAGATGAAATAAAGAAATAAACAATTCCCATTTAAAAGAATGAACATTAAAAAAGTGCAAAGATGAACTGTTTCCTCTTTAATATAAGAAATATTGCCTCATAACTTAGATAAAAAGAAAATTAAAAAAATTTAATTTAAATTTGGAAACCATTCAACTGTAAACGAGGGAAACGTTCCACAGTTTTAAGTAATTTAAACGCAGAAAAGCTGTTCTTTTTTTTTTTTTTGCTTTTTTTATTACTATTATTATTGTTCCTTTCCCAATTCGATGGAAAAAGTAGCTGTCGTTATTATTCTATTTACATGGTAAATATAACTACTATATTACTGTTTATTCACCCACTAGAAATGTAATAATAATAATAATAATAATAATAATAATAATAATAATAATAATAATAATAATAATAATAATAATAATAATAATAATAATAATAACAATAATATAGATTAATAATAATTATTATTATTATCAAATTATTATTAATATAATTTATTATTATTATTATTATTATTATTATTATTATTATTATTATTATTATTATTATTTACTGCCCCTTTATTTTTATCGATGTTGCACGCATGAGTGTTTTATAAACAAGTAGAAACAATTTGTTTTCCTTCGTGAACCTAAAAATCTTTATCGTTGCCTAGAAGAGAGATCCGAATTTTCAAGACTGAATGGAAAATTACAACTTATAAGAAACAAAAGAGTAAACGATAAAGGTTTTGCCACGTTTGAGTATTTTATCAAGATGCTGAACGAGGATTAAAAAGCTTAAGACTTCTCGGTTTACGTCTATCTAGTTTATTTTATGGCTAAAATTATAATATCAAAATAGTAATGCTTTACAATTTAAGAGTAAATTATTTCATGCATACTAATTTGATGCACTTCTGAAATCTGGTTGGATGTTATTCTATTCGTTTAAATGATTAACGCTTATTGGTTAGATAAATATTAGCATTTTCCTGCAGTTAAAACTCATGTTCACGTTTCCAAAAATATTGATATGGCATCCTCTAGTTTTCTAGGAGGTAAATAACGATGCTCAAATTAGGGGAAGTAATGGATGATTCACTATCTACTTTTTAGTTTAATATTTATAGTAAAATATAGAAAACAGCTTTATTATATCATATATATATTTTAATGTATAATATATACTATAATATATATATATATATATATATTTATATATATATATATATATAATATAAAAAAAAAAAAAAATTAAAAAAAAAAAAAAAAAATTTTTTTTTTTTTGCAATCACCATGCCGGATCACGGGTGAGCCCTAAAATTGTCTTGTACATGAGGAAAAAAAAAAAAGATTTTTTATATAAAAAAATCAATTTTTTTACATTTTTAATACTGGTTGAAATGGATGCATTTTTAACAAGCCTTAAAATTTATTTTTTTCAGATTAAAAAAAATGTCTAGTACAGAATATACTATCACAATTATGCATTAAAATTTGTTTGAAAAAATCAACTATGTTAGAGTTGGGTCTCCGTTTGTCACTCTTCTATATCTCAGTAGTTATCGAGATTAAGATATCAAGAAATTGGGGTTCTAGTTAGGAGTAGAATCATGAAAATAAA
>SEYY01021758.1:7500-12500 GCA_009176605.1 Armadillidium nasatum
TATATATATATATATATATATATATATATATATATATATATATTATATATAATATATATATATATATATATATATATATATATATATATATATATATATATATATATATATATATATATATATATATATATATATATATATATATATATATATATATATATATATATATTATATATATATATATATATATATATATATATATATATATATATTACTTCTTCACCTTTGATGGGAAAAGGCTAGAGGAGTACTAAAATTTCCACGAGAGTTAAGGAAATATCAGGAAATCTGGTCAAGTTAAAGGCTGATATGACCCGATACATGGCGTGAATGTAAAGTAAGTCATAGGAAATTTGGTAAAGGGATAAAGGGAATGTTTTCCAGACTTTACCAGTAGTACATGTAAGATTGATCATAGCGATTAAGTCTAGGGTCAGAGAGTTGGACAGAGAAAAGATGAGACTGTGTAGAAAAGAGTGTCTAAAAAGCTATTCTCTATTGAGGAGGTATGCGACCGAAGGGTACAGAAGAGCAGTGTCCATTGTAATGGCAATAGTATAGAGAGAACCATACAATAATTCGACAGGCAGAAAAAAGGCAGGAGAGAATTTGTGAGAGCGGAAGAGTTGACAAGACGAAAAGTACTAGACTCCTCCATTTCAATTAGAGCGCATAAGTGGAACCACCCCAGATGTGTGATGTTTTCTCCATACAGAGGCAGACAACAACACTATAAAGAGCAAGCAACTGGGGTGGAATGAAGAAATTCTTAAGTCACCTCAGAACACCTAAACACTTATATGCCTGCTTAGAAAGAAAAGTATGTGATCTTTCCTAGAAAGATCACGAGAAAAAGAAACTCCGAGAAAATTAAGGAAAGTTGAAGATTTGAGTTGCGCGTTTTCGAAAAAGATTTCATGGTTGCGTGGCAAGTTGAGTCGAGTAGAGAGATGGAGAAATTGAGTTTTGGTGGCATTGAAAACGATCATGTTTTCTCTGCCCCAATGAAAAATACAAGATAGATCAGATTTATTTAAAAGGAATTCCTGATACATTTTTAAAGAAAACTTAATGATAAAATACAATCGGAAAAAAATATCTGTCAAATATCCTAACCTGACCTATGACTAACAAAAGATAACTTTGTTCTTTTGACTTATAAAAGCATATAATATATGAAAAGGCTTTGTAAGTTAGACCAATACTTTATCTTGAATAAAATTTTCAAGGTTTATTTTTCATTCTTTTAACAGGACATCAGAAATAATGAGCATTTTCTTTATCTTAACAGCTATAATTTTTATCCTACAAAAAAAAAAAAAAGTTCTGTATTTTCTTAATAATAGTCATTATAAATTTAATCTTAAAAGGAAAATATATATATATATATATATAATATATATATATATATATATATATATATATATATATATATATATATATATATATATATATATATATATATATATATATATATATATATATATATATATATATATATATATATATATATATATATATATATATATATATATATATATATATTATATATATATATATATATATATATATATATATATATATATATATATATATATATATATATATATATATATATATATATATATATATATATATATATATATATATATATATATATATATATATATATATATGAGAACATGTATCACAAAGAGGGAGAAACAAAAAGATCAATTTTTTTCCGCGGAGGAAATGAAAACTCATTTTCGCTTCATCGGAGACTCTCTCTCTCTCTCTCTCTCTCTCTCTCTCTCTCTCTCTCTCTCTCTCTCTCTCTCTCTCTCTCTCTCTCTCTCTCTCTCTCGATAACACGCTCTTACTTTTCAATCTTCCTTTTTTTCCGCCATCATTCGCTTAATTGACCTTCTGACCTGATCTTTTACCTTATTGGAAAGAGCCATTATGAATCGGTCACAACGATTTAAATGCTTCCTGTATATAATAATATATATATATATATATATATATATATATATATATATATATATATATATATATATATATATATATATATATATATATATATTATATATTATAATATTATATATATATATATATATATATATATATATATATATATATATATATATATATATATATATATATATATAATATCTATATATATAAATGGAGTATAAACTCGGCTGGCAAAGGCAGAGTGCCTAATAATTCTTACCAGATTTTAAGTAAATGCCGACAAGTCCCGAAACAAGGAGTTTTAAAATGTGCAAGTCAAATGAAGTTAGGAAAATAGATAATGGGAGTGAGTTCCTTATTTACCAGTAGAGAACAACATGTAAGACTGAGAATAGCAATTAAGTCTGAAGTTAAAGAGTTTGACAGGAAGGATGAGAATGTGTAGAAAATTAAGTCGCACAAGTCTTTCTCAGTGGAGGGAGCAAGCGACCGGAGAGTTCATAAGAGTAGTATCATTTAGAATAGCAATAGTATAGAGGAGAAAGTGACGGAACATTGTAATTGACAGAAATTGACTGAAGAGAGTTTGGGAAAGCGATGAAGCTGATAATACGAAAAGCTCTAGACACCATTTTTTCAAAAAGAACTGTATAAGGAAATCACAACCGCTGCGTAAAGAATTCTCTATACATGGAAAAACAATACCTCAGTATATATACCAAGTAAATGGGGAAGCAAACCTCTTAGAAGCTTGTTTAGAAAGAGAAGTAATTGATCTTTCCAAGAAAGATCACGAGAAAAAGAAATACTTAGAATATGTAGGACAGAAAAAGATTAGAGTTTAAGTTTCAAAAAAAAAAGATATAATTTTTGTATAGAAGACTGTGTCGAATAGAAAGATAATGGAACTTAGTTCTTGAGGCATGGAAAAAAATCATGGTTTCCCTGTCCTAATTAGAGATACAAGTAAGATGGGAAGTTAGTTCCTCCAGGGCCACATTCTTAGCGTTAATTTATTGCTGTTTTGTGGAAAACATTTTAAAATAAAAGGAGTAACGAATATTTGAGTCATCAGCATAGGAGTGGTTAGGTGATGAAGTAACAGAAAGATTATTAATTAATGAAAATGGAAAATAGAATCTAGGCTTGACAGATCCCAGAAGATCACCACTAATAAATTTAAATCATAAACAGTGGTTGTCAACAATAACACCTATTGAACGACCGGAAAGGAAATCAGACAGATAACCACATTGAGAAAGATTGATACGGAAGATTGAAGTTTAGACATCAAAGTTTTGTGAAAAATTATATCGATGGTTTTCAATACATCTAACACCACAGCAAAAGATTCACCGATATATCAAACAACGGAGGACCGAAATTCAAGAGAATAGTTGAACGTTCTTCACAAAAGTCATACTGGATATAACAGATAAGATTAGAATGGAATTATTTCCAAACAAATGTTTCTGCTAAGGGTTGATTTAAAAATTTGAGAGAACATGGCTTAAAGATGTATATATCTTATATATATATATATATATATATATATATATATATATATATATATATATATATATATATATATATAATATATATATATATATATATATATATATATATATATATATATATATATATATATATATATATATATATATATATATATATATATATATATATATATATATAATTCAATGTTTTTCGAATAAATTTATTTATTCATTTATTTATTATTTATTTATTTATTTATTTATTTAAGCACTTTCTCGGTTTAAAATATTGTAATAAGAAAATATTTTCTCCAATTTGGATAAAAAAAAATATTGGATTATGAAAATGAATTTTAAGCTTATTTAGAGTTTTAAAAATTCGTGATTTTAGTATTTTGTTATTATTTAAGTAGAGTATAACCTAGAAAACGGAGAATATATATATATATATATATATATATATATATATATATATATATATATATATATATATATATATATATATATATATATATATATATATATATATATATATATATATATATATATATATATATATATATATATATAATATATATATATATATATATATATATATATATATATATATATATATATATATATATATATATTATATATATATATATATATATATATATAGGTGTCCCAGATGTTACGCATCATACAGGTTTTGGAAAAGAAAATTTATATTAATAGATAATATTTTATTTAATCATAACACATGTTCAAAGTGAGCACCCTCTGCATTAAAACACCAATCTATTCATTCTCTTTACGAAACTGTTTCACACTCCTGAGGGTTTCAGGGGTAATCATTTAGCATGTAGTTGTGATTGCATCCCTTAGGTTATCAAGGGTACTTGGTCGATTTTTGTACATATCAGATTTGAAATGACCCCAGAGGAAATAGTCAAGTGGGCTAAGATCAGGTGATCGGGGTGGCCATTCCACTGGCCCTCTCCGTCCAATCCATCTGTTAGGAAAGGTTTGGTCTGAGTGGTTACGCACGCATGTTGCAAAATGTACCTGGAGTTTCCTCCTGCTGAAAAACAGACGTTCTGTCTTCGACGTATGGGAACATAATCAAGGTAGTCAGACAAGAATGTTTGCAGTAATTCTAAATAGGTTTCAGCTGTTGCATTATCATTGAAGAAGTATGGGAGAATGATTTCCTCCTCCCAGATTCCAGCCCACACCATGATCCTCGGGTTGTGCTGGTAGTGTCCCTCTTCATTAAAACTTGGATTATCTGACCAATACCGCATATTATGCTGGCTCACCTGGCTATTCAAATGAAATATAGCCACATCACTGTAAAATATTCACGGTTCATATGCGCACGCATCCATTCACAAAATTTCATCCGACCTATCTGTGTCATCACCATGTTGAAATTACACATGATATATTTTATGCAGATGAAATTTGTACGTCATCAGAATACGATGCACTGCTGATTTGCTTATATTTACCTCCTGGCTTATTCTTCTGACTGATTTAACAAGACTTTTCACAACAATCGCC
>SEYY01021759.1:57500-62500 GCA_009176605.1 Armadillidium nasatum
CTGCCATATATATATATATATATATATATATATATATATATATATATATATATATATATATATATATATAATATATATATATATATATATATATATATATATATATATATATATATATATATATATATATATATATATATATATATATATATATATATATATATATATATAATATATATATATATATATATATATATATATATATATATATATATATATATATATATATATATATATATATATATATATATACTCCTTTTGAAAGAGATGAGACCATTCTTTGTCCCTGGAAAGGGGCAAGGTTCATACATGAACACTGGAGCATCTTGCACGCTTCCTTGCATCATAAAATTGTCGTGCTTTATATATATATATATATATATATATATATATATATATATATATATATATATATATATATATATATATATATATATATATATATATATATATATTTAATATATATATATATTGTAGCGAGGATGACCGAAACATATTTAAACATTTAATGTTTAATAATAAATATTATGCTGACTAGTTTCGGGTAAGATCACTTCTTTCCATTTTCAAGGCTTACAATATAATAAAAAAAATTTTTTTGGACTTGTCCAAAAAAACATAATATTAAAAAAAAAGTAAATAAAATGAAACTCATATAAAAAAAATATTAATAAGTATATTGATGATAAATAAATGAGTAAACTTTTTAATTTGAAAAAGAGTTCATGCTGTTAACAAAATTTCACTTCTATATATATATATATATATATATATTATATATATATATATATATATATATATATATATATATATATATATATATATATATTATATATATATATATATATATATATATATATATATATATATATATATATATATATATATATATATATATATATATATATATATATATATATATATATATATATATATATATATATATATATATTATATAATTATTATTTTATTTTTTTTTTTTTTTTTTTTTTTACTGTATTTTTTTTTAATAATACATACTAAAGAAGAAAGGTTTGATACTTTTCAAAAGATGACTGAATGTCCATGCAATCTTCATTTTGAAAAATCTTCGTGGGTTGAGTCTTTTGTTAAATCTTCCTCTGCTCTATTTAAATATTAAAAAAGTAGTATTTTTAAAGGGTTAGTTCGGTTTGATTTGTAAAAGGACTTTAAAAGTTAAATGTCACAAATTAATTATTTGTAGAGTTTTTTTTTTATAGTTTTTCCTTCTCTCTCATTCTCTCTCTCCATCTCTTTCTCTGTCTGTCTGTCTGTCTGTCTGTCTGTCTATCTCTCTCTCTCTCTCTCTCTCTCTCTCTCTCTCTCTCTCTCTCTCTCTCTCTCTCTCTAATATATATATATATATATATATATATATATATATATATATATATATATATATATATATATATATATATATATATATATATATATATATATATATATATATATATATATATATATATATATATATATATATATATATATATATATATATATATATATATATATATATATATATATATATATATAGTATATATATTGTGTGTGTGTGTGTGTGTGTGTGTGTGTGTGTGTGTGTGTGTGTGTGTGCATGTGTATGCGCGCGCAATTAAGCGCCTAAACTGTAAAAAAAAAAAAAAATTATTCCGAAGTGTTGTTAAGGTGTTAAATAATTATTCATTCTTTTCAATAAACGTCCTTCAATATGATAAAAATCTTTAACAATGAATAATAAAAAATAAAGTAAAAGGTGTTACAATTTTGGTATAATAATAATAATAATAATAATATTAATAATAATAATAATAATAATAATAATAATAATAATAATAATAATAATAATAATAATAATAATAATAATAATAATAATAATAATAATAATAATAATAATAATAATAATAATAATAATAATAATAATAATAATAATAATAATAATAATAATAATAATAATAATAATAATAATAGTATTTATTTTTGAATTTAGAATCATATTTAAAGATATGGAGGTGAGAAGAGATAATAGTTCTGAAATAGTTTTAAATAGAATTAAAAGCAAAAGATGTTAGTACAAAAAATCATCGTCAGAATATATTGATTTTTTTTTTTTTTTTTTTTTTTTTTTTTTTTTTTTTTTTTTTTTTGTATAAAGCTAGAAACAACGTGAAGAAGAAACAGAAAAGCTATGAATTTTCTACGGAAGAATTTTTTTTTTTTTTTAGATTTAGAGAGAATAAAGTTTAAAATATGAACTGCAAAAGTTTTTTATGTTTTTTTTAATTTTTTTAATTTTTTTAAATTTTTTTTTTTTGATCTTTGAAGAGACGAAAATCCCTGAAGGCAACTTTTCCCAACGAATAGCGAGCGAACAAGCACCGTTTTAAGTCATTGATTATGAATATTAGCGAGAGGATCTCCTCCGTTTTGTGTTTTGAACATACCGAGTGAAGCATCCAACTGAAACTGTGAACATTCCAACAAAAATCAAAGACGTTTTGACACCACCCCTCACAGGCAAAGCTGTATTTTAAGGAGTTGGTGTTAGAGGAATAAAAATAAAATTAAAAGAATAAAAAAAAACTTTAAATCACACCGAAAGCAAAATTCTTAGGTGAGAAAAATCAAAGAAGTACAATCAGTTTGCAACACTGCAATTCCAAGGAATGAAAACTCCTGTCTTTCCTGAAGAAATGAAACAAGATTCAGAGATCAGAAAATGATAGAAATTACTGGATGGTAAGAAAAAGCCCTGCCCGTATATTGAGTTAAGCCCCAAGATTATAGAAATGTTCTGTTAGCGATCTGCTTAAAGTTATTGTGAATATATATATATATATATATATATATATATATATATATATATATATATATATATATATATATATATATATATATATATATATATATATATATATATATATATATATATATATATATATATATATATATATATATATATATAGATAGATAGATAGATAGATAGATAGATAGATAGATAGATAGAGAGATAGATAGATATATAAATAAATACATAGATAGATAGAAAGATAGATAGATAGAGAGAAAGAGAGAGAGAGAGAGAGATAGAGTGAGAGGAGAGAGAGAGAATGAGAGGTTATATCTTAAATAAATTTTGATTACAAAATAATTATAAAGTAGATATTAACGACATCAACAGAAAAATTTCAAAATTCTTTAGAAATTAATTTCCAAATTCTTTTGTGGGAAAATTAACGAAGAATTAATAAAGGTAGGGATAATTGATTTTAATTAATATAAGCATAGTTATTATATATATATATATATATATATATATATATATATATATATATATATATATATATATATATATATATATATATATATATATATATATATATATATATATATATATATATATATATATATATATTATATATATATATATATATAGTATAATATATATACAAGATGCTATATAGATAATGATTCTTCTTAATTAATTAATAATCATGACCATATGTTTACGTAAGTTCAAGGTTAACTTTCTAAAATTAATTAGAGAATATATATATATATATATATATATATATATATATATATATATATATATATATATATATATATATATATATATATATATATATATATATATATATATATATATATATATATATATATATATTCTTAGGTCATGTAGGACATCATGAACCGAAAAAATTATAATATACATTATTTAAAATATACTCATTAATTAAAATTTAACTGTCTAATTGCACAAACAATGCCAGAAACTCAACTTTTTAAGCTTCAGTGCCTAACCTCTTTTATTATGAAGAATTTTCTCACAGTGCCAGGGCAAGTGCCAGGGCAAGCGCCAGGGCAATTGCCAGGTGTATAAATGTCAAATATATAAATTTTTCATCTCTTGTGACTGCAAAGGTTGTACTTTCACAGTAAAAGGAAATTTTTAATATTTATTCATATATATATATATATATATATATATATATATATATATAATATATATATATATATATATATATATATATATATATATATATATATATATATATATATATATATATATATATAATCAAAACTTTGTCTTATGAAGAAATTTTATTTCTTCAAATATTGTACCTGTTGTGACGAACAAATTTCTTCAAAATTTTCTTCAATGGATGAAATTTCTTACTTCAATACGTGAAATTTACGTAAAAAGTTATAACAGATTTCTTCAATTTAAGATTTTCATTCAATATCCGAATGGTGAGGAGCGAGTTTGAAGACGACAGCCATTTTTTTTTTTTGTTTTATTAATTGGACGAAATAATAATTTCTTCAGTCTTCAAATGAGGGAAGATTTCAATTCGAACAAGGGAAGATATTTTTTTCGTTTTAACTGATATGGAGAAAGTAAATTTCTACTTAAAAGTCTGAGAAAATTATTGGTGGAAAATTTGTTCTAACATTTTGGCTGAATTTCTTAACCTAAAAAGAATTTATTCTTCATTCAAAGAAACACATTTCTTCAATGTTACTTGGACAGCCAAATTTCTTCGTTGGAAGAAATTTTGATTTTCCATATATATGTTAATAAATATATAAAGAAGAATAAAAATTCTAAAAAAAATATAAAAAAAAAAAATGAATAAATGAATAAATAAATAAATAAAAAGTTGACAGAAGCAAGCAGTATTTTCCACTTTGACCACCAAAATGCTTAACGAAAGAAATGCATCAATTTTTCTCATCAAAATTTTGATTACGGAACAAAAACAAAAAAAATAAATAGATAAAAAAAAACAAATAAAATGAAAAAGATTTTAAAAAAAATTATTTTTACAAATTTTGATACAAGTTCGTTACTATCTTTTATTATTATTAATTATTATTATAATTATTATTATTGTTATTATTATTATTATTATTATTATTATTATTATTATTATTATTATTATTATTATTATTATTATTATTATTATTATTATTATTAT